>JASAND010023953.1:0-78881 GCA_030248195.1 Trissonchulus latispiculum
CAGAGTTTGAACTTTCTTGTATCGGCCTTTACAAACTTTGGCCCAGTGATCTGTCTTATTGTAAAAATTACACTGTGAATTCTTTGCGGGGCAGTGAGCAGATGTGAGCCAAATGGAGCGATGATCCACAACGATGACAATTGGCAGCTTTGACATGCGAAGTTTGGGTAGCATTGGGAGGTCTTGGTTTCGATTGAAGGTTCTTATGGGAAGGGTTCCTAGCAACCACATTAACGGTTGCCTTTGGAGCGGGGTTGAGGACCTTTGCTTCAGCAATGGCACGTTCGATCGACCGGGCCAGTTCTAGAGCAAGTCAAGTCCGGTTCAATCAAAAGCCTTTCACGAACGCGAGAAACGTTGGTTTTCTCCACAATGAGACCGCGAATCATCTCATCTTGGAGTGGACCGTAGTTGCAGATTTTGACTAAACTGCGCAATTCTGAATACCAAGTTTCCACACTTTCAGTGGGAAGTTGTCCTCTCGTCTTGAATTTGAATCTAGTTGCGATGACGTTAGTTTTCGGTTCGAAATGTTCACCGCAAAGCTGTAGAACTTGGTCCAGAAGGACTTCAGCGTTGTTTCCCGCTGGTTGTGGGGGAGGGAGGGTATGATAAATGCGTTGACCTTCAACTCCCAGAAAATGTAAAAGTAAAGCTATTTTCCTTGATTCAGGAGAAGCTGCGGGATTTGCTTCTGCACCAGAAGCAACTAAATAGTTCACGAACAGTAACCTTCAATTTTCCACGGTACAACAGGTTGACCGGGGGTTGTAAGAAAAGTAGGGGGACCTGACAGAAATTGTTCCATTTTCCCCTCGTCGCCAATTAATTGTTGTATCTATTCCAGAACAGTAATCAAGCTATTCACTACTACCTCCTAACATCAGGGGAACAGAAGACAGACAAAAAATAAACTTAGTTTTTTAACAACATCTTTTATCTTCTGTTCACTCAACACCACAAAAATATGGCAAACTTTTAGAGGGTGTGTGTTCTGAATCAATTGCTGACACTATTCGCTAGCAGTAATATTTTCTATACTCTCAAGGTCCCGCTAACATTTTTGGTTTGTAGTAGAAGCAGGATTTATACCTTTGATGTAAGATACTTTAGGCATCACAGTGTTGTAAGAGTAGTAAAGAAAGGTAGTAGCCAGAATGACTTCCACCATGTCAGAGAATGTACTCTCTTTTTCCATGCAAAGAGACAACCATGCTGTTATCACAATGGCAGTGGCAGGGATAAATAATTGAACAAAGTAGAATCCTGCACTTCGGACGAAAACAAAACAGCATTCAAGTCTGCTATATGTTCCTATAACAAATCCCGAAAATTTCTATTTAAAATGTGTTAATTACATTACAGTAGTGAGTTTCGAAAAATGATTAGATGGTGACCTTGATGGTGAAGCTGAGACGTTTCAGACTTCAGCTAGGATACCGCTGTGGAAGATTCAGAACATTGCCTACTCCAAGCCCAAGTCTCAGGGCTTTTTCGTACAAAGTTAAAAGCGAGTTACTCAGGGCAAGAGTTTATAATACCAAGAGTGAGAAGCTTGGCCCTTCCTAATGGAAATGGCCTGCGAGATGCTCGGCACATTAAGGCCGAAATCTCGGGGGGGGGTACCACTTACCATTGTTCAGATGCGTTTTAGTTCAAACGCATATAAACACATGCTGAACAATGGTAAGTGGTACCCCCCCCCCGAGATTTCGGCCTTAATGTGCCGAGCATCTCGCAGGCCATTTCCATTAGGAAGGGCCAAGCTTCTCACTCTTGGTATTATAAACTCTTGCCCAGAGTAACTCGCTTTTAACTTTGTACGAAAAAGCCCTGAGACTTGGGCTTGGAGTTGGCAATGTTCTGAATCTTCCACAGCGGTATCCTAGCTGAAGTCTGAAACGTCTCAGCTTCACCATGAAGGTCACCATCTAATCATTTTTCGAAACTCACTACTGTAATGTAATTAACACATTTTAAATAGAAATCTCAGGGGGGGGTACCACTTACCATTGTTCAGCATGTGTTTATATGCGTTTGAACTAAAACGCATCTGATTGGCTAATCGCCTACCTTATGTTACGTGTATAAGCGAACCCCTCCCCGAGATCTCAGGGGGGTCCCGCTTAGCGTTGTTAAGCGTGTATTTATATTCAGTCGAACAGAAAGCACTGATGAGGATTGCGGTAGCTGAGGCTTTTCAGTTCGACTGCATATAAACACACGCTTAAGGTGGTGATTCCTTTTGGAGACACCAAATTTGAACCCTAATTACTCATTCATTCCTTGGAGCCATTTTTATATCGAAATGGAGCTTAACGTTTTCTCTTTCTAATGAATACAGTGAACCTAACTTTAGTACTCGGAAATTATTTTACTGCATTTTCGAAGTAATTTAATTTTCCAGATTTTTTGCAGACTAAAGTAAATTTTTTCGTGAGGCGTCTGCCACATCATTCGATTCCACTATTAAATAGCTGGGGACCTTTTTTAATTATTATGAAATCGTTCTGCGTTATACAGATATTAGCTAAAATGTAAGCGCAACCTGGATTTTGCCTACTTTTCCCAATTTTGACAAGCGACCACTTTAGCTAGAAAACAGCAATCGGGGCAACTAAAAAAGGGTCCCTGGGTATTTTTGTGTAAAACACGTCCAGTCAGTGGCAACCCTCTAGCTTGCATAGTAAATGCTCCCCAATCGCTGGAAAAAATTTGGTCATGTTTTTGCAAAAACTACATTTTTTATGATAGCAGCGTACGGCATAGCATTAAGAAGATTGATTACAATGCCACGAATAATCGGCCTCGAAGAGACCTTCAAATTGACACCCTTAGCTTAATTTTACGGCTTGCGTAGCTCAAGAAATGGCGGATTATTGGATTTCTGCAAAAATGATAAGTTTTTAACGCCAAAATAAGAAAATCAGCTATATCTCACTATAGAGAAAAGCTAGAAGGGAGCTTTAAAAGGCAAAAATGTAGAGCTCAACCAGATCTTTCGAATGAATATGGTCGTAACTATGCAGCTACTGTCTAAACGTAAAAAATCGGCAAAAACCGCCCTGAACGGAGACGTCAAAGTTTTGAAGCGGGATTGCGCGGAGGGTGTTAGAATGCAAAAGAACTTATTTTGGAAAGTTTCATCAAATTTCATCTTGATTTGAACCGTCAACCAATAATATGTGCCCAAAAGGAATCACCACCTTAACAACGCTAAGCGGGACCCCTCCTGAGATCTCGGGGGGAGGGGTCCGCTTATACACGTAAATTTGACATAAGGTAGGCGATTAGCCAATCAGATGCGTTTTAGTTCAAACGCATATAAACACATGTCGAACAACGGTAAGTGGTACCGCCCCCCCGAGATTTCGGCCTTAATATGCCGAGCATCTCGCAGGCCATTCCCATTAGGAAGGGCCAGGCTTCCCACTCTTGGTATTATAAACTCTTGCTCAGGGCGAGTTAAAAGGTTAAGATAGTTAAGATGAACGCAATCGTGTTCGCGCATAGGGTTAAAAGAGTTACACAGTTCATTTTAATTCAACTGAAGGGCCTCAGTGGTGTCAAAGCTAAATAATCTGGGAAAAAATTCGTTACAGAAAACTCAGGGCCATTCCAATAAAGGGATAGCGAAATTAGATGAATTTTCCCGTGAATGAGTGGGGTCTTCCTAATAACTATGTTGTGCGAAATGTTGAATTTTGCGCAATGTTAAAATTTTGCAAAGATTCTGCTAAATATTAACATTTCCTGAGCTAATTAAAAAGTATACGGTACCTGATGAAGAGTTGAAATGAAAACTCTGAAAACTTTCTGAGCTTTCCCAATTAAAATTTAACCAGTTCTCGAAGGTTAAGCAGAGTTCAAGTAATTCAGAGTTCAAGTAGTTCAAATAAACCAATGTAATTTTAGGGATGTTTGCCCACGAGGACTTCTTGAGAAAGTATTTATATGCCAAAAAATCCGATTTCCTGATTTTGGCGTTTAAGATATCTTACGATATATTCGTTAGCCTGATTTTTCAAAGTTTTGATTAATATTGTAATATAAATTATTATCAATCATTCTTGATTATTAAGTTTTAGATGTTTGTTTGTCTGGAGGGAAACTCTGCTGTTGAGGCATCATAGACCGGCAAAATTTACACGAAGTTCGGTCTTTATTTTCAAACAAGTATAAAGATTTTGAACCTCATGTGCCGACCGTGAGTGAGGATGATGCTAAAAAATTTCTAATTATTATTCTTCACCAATTACTAGAGCCGTAGCAAAACGCAAAAAAGATAAAGAGTTCAGGTATTGTTATGTAAACAAGAAACAGTTTAGTTCTATTCAGTTCCTTCAAATAACCGTAATATTTAGTGTGGATATTTCAGTCAATTTTCTGGAAAGTCTAGGAAACTAGATAACAGACAAATATCGAAGCCTAGTAGTCAAATTGGCCATTTAGTTTAAATGGCTAAACATTTTAGCCATTTAGTCAAATGGCTACTGAGGTGATCAATCACTTATCATGAACAGCAGTCATTTACTAACTGACTACACTTGTGCATTTTTCAAATCATCACAGCTAGCCCAGTTGTAAAAGGCAGCGTGTTTGACTATACTTGGCCAAAAGACTAGCTATTTTTAGCCATTTAGTAAACTGTCATTTTACGACTAGGCTATGAGTTGCTGGCCCATAAATGGCTGCAAAGTTCTAGCCATTTTACTGAATGGCTAAAATATAGCGAGTCTTTTGGCCAAGTAGTCAAACACGCTGCCTTTTACAACTGGGCTAGCCATTTGACTAAATGGCTAAAATGTTTAGCCATTTAAATAAATGGCCAATTTACTAGTCTTCGACACAAACAATTGGATAAGCATAAGACCAAGACGTGGCTAGCACCTGTAGCTGTTGTGATATTTCTGTCCTGAGTAATAACTTTCTTCAAAGTGAATGCCGGTAGCTGCAGATTTGCGTTCAAAGTAACCGGATCTTGTTCTCGCCAATGATAAATGATGTCCTGTGCACTGTAGCCATCTAAAATACAACAAATGGTAAAAACGTAGTAAAAGCGTTTTAACTGAATAAAACTGTAAACTGAACTGGCAAGATGAAGACGGAAAGCTGCATCTGTTACTTAATTTGAGTCGAATAATATGTCAAGCAATTAATAGCAAATTAACAATTAACGTTTGTCAATTTTTCACGGTAATGAACGCACATGAATTTAGTAATCCCACCCAACTATATAGCTGTATCTGTAATGTAGTTTGTTTAGGATTGTTTCGGCAACTAATGGTACTTGACGGCGTTTTCGAACAGAAGGGCTCATCCAAACATAGGGTTCGTGTTATCTATTTGACAAAGTGGTTAGCTTAAGTTTCAATTGTTTTGAGTTCTGCGTTCCGAGCTCAGGACTGAGATATCTAAAGCTTGTTTGTGGCATAGCTTAAGAATTCCTTATGTAATCATCAAAAGTCAAACACAAAACACCCATATAAACAAAGTTAAACGTACAACTTTCTACGGATAAACGACAGATCTGCTTGTCAAACGGGTAGAGTGTTAAATCCATGGGGCATTCTGCAGTAACAGACAACCTAAAACATTTAAATTGACAGTGGCAATTACAGCTGACAAAAGCAATCATGATCAAAGAATATACGTATAATATAGCTTTACTAATGGTGAATGCTTGTGCTAAAATAGTGGACCTAATCAGTTAACAGGATCGGATATATTCTGGGGAAAACTTCTGGCATGAGATTTTTCACTTTCTTGCCGTTAACCATTACCACTTCTTTTTAACAGAAAAAATAGCATTTTACCTTCTACTATATAAAACATGTCCGGTAGAGTTTAGTCTCAGCAGAGAACGATGTGTGATGGATCCTGGATCCG
Source organism: Trissonchulus latispiculum (assembly GCA_030248195.1). Lineage (NCBI taxonomy): Eukaryota > Metazoa > Nematoda > Enoplea > Enoplida > Ironidae > Trissonchulus > Trissonchulus latispiculum. Next base: position 5,890 of record JASAND010023953.1, read on the forward strand.
GGTTTCTGGACTGAATCGCATTGGGAAGGAATGTATCAGGAACCCACAATAAGTGAGCTAAGCTCTCATGAAGGCTTAGTATACTCAAATTGTTGAATTGAGCTGGGCTAAATTCCAGTCTGTCATCGTGCCAATATTCACGAAAATAAAGCTCCAGTTTATAGTCCTGAAATGAAACATAAAAGCGAAAATAAATTCAACTTGATTAAACTTTTTGTTCAATTTTTTCAATAATGCTTTTAATGTCAGTTTACTGTTACGTCGTTTCATCATGTTGCTTTCGTCACAAATTTTGACAATAGAGTTTTTGATTAGCTAAAATGGTTTGGATCAACTAGACATACCATTGTAGTTTCACTTATGGATCGCAGACTTCCAACATAAAGAAAGACTTCAACTTCAACTGGGCTCACTAAAAATGATAGATATTCTGATGAAATTTATTTAAATGATACACTAAGCGGTTGCGGTCGCCGTGTATCAAATGGCATGGTGGTCGATTTCACTCATTTACGTGTTTGACATGTATAATATGTACCATATATGCTCAACACATGGCGGGATTTGTCGTTGCGAATTATATATTTGTGAAAAGTGCTTTCAGCTAACTCCCTTGTTTTGTATACCCAGGAAACACCCAAGTTTTGTGGCGCCTTGCAAATATGTAAGGCATGTGTAGAATCGGAGATTAAATGATTAGAAAGATCACGACCCTTTCTTAATTATAAGCTTGCGCTCAACCAAATTGATCGCTCTAGCAGGAAATTAAACCAATAGTTAACTTATCCTGATAATGTGCGAAAAATTCTTCGGCTGAAACTGAAACTGGGACTGAAACTTGACTTCGACTTACCTCCAAATGAAGGTCGGACCCTGCGATTGTAGTTCCTTCGCTTCATAGTTCTGAGCAATCTATCAAATATGCTGAAACAGGATGATTGTACCTAATATTAAGGTATTAAGAAGCAGAGGTTTTACACATCCTGTTCTATTTTGATTTTTTTTACAGCCATCTCACCCCAGTCGGTGATCCTGTTAGGGGTAGTGCCAGCTTAGAATGTATTTTTTGAGGGAAGGGGGATGCTGACACTGAATAATTGCCATAGCAATTACCCGAGGTGTTCTACAAGGCTAGCAGAACGTCCATTACGTCCACCGTAACGGAGGTGCTGTGGTAGCTCCACCAGACAGGCGGCCGGTGTCGTATAATATTTTCACCCCCATCATATTTTCACCCCCTTAAGGTATAATATTTTCACCCCCATTGTATTTTCACCCCCATCATATTTTCACCCCCTTAAGGTATAATATTTTCACCCCCCATTGTATTTTCACCCCCATCCTATTTTCACCCCTTAAGGTATAATATTTTCACCCCCCATTATATTTTCACCCCCATCATTTTTTACCCTCATAATATTTTCACCCCCATTATATTTTCGCCCCATCATTTTTCAACAATCTACCGTTTATCTTTATACTGCATATACACAAAGCTGAAACAGAAAGTCAATGCTGCATTGCTCAAGCCATTTGTTGAAGAATCAGTTGCCGAACATGAAACCAAACGCCGTCGTCTTTCAACAGAGAGTGATTACAGCGAAGAAATGGATGTTTGCAGCCTTGCCCTTGACGTTCAAGAAGCAGAGGATCCAGTTCAGATCGTGAAGCCATGGATAACCATTGGCAATATTCGTATGTCAGAAGAAGATCGGGATGATCTGGAAAATGGAAAGTGGTTAAGCGATAGTCATATAAATGCTGCTCAGCATCTACTGTGCCGCCAGCATCGTGCCGACAATGGATTTCAAGATACGCTCTTAGGAGCACATGCACTGGGATATAAATCCATCACAGGACCGAGTGCTCAAATTCATCATGTTTCTGGAAATCATTGGATTTTATCAACGGATATTGGTGGCAACGTTAGGATTTATGATTCAATGCCTTTTTCGATGCAATGCTAAGACGAGAAATTTCAACCATATACAAGGACATGAAAGACGCTGACAACTGTATTCGAGTATTGGTTACTCCATGTCAGCGACAAAAGGGGCAGATGATTGTGGCTTGTTTGCAATAGCCAATATGGTTGAAATTCTTGAAGGCCGGTTGCCAGAAAATAAAGTATGCCATCAGAAAAAAAATGCGTCAACATTTGCTAACCAGTTTCAACGCCGGAAAGATTTCACAATTTCCAGGAAAAGCAGTGGAAGTCCTGTCCATGGAAGAACAACTTGTCTGGGTCGCCACCTACTGCAAATATCGACAGTATCTGCCATCATCAACCACTGTCCAATGTGCCTCTTGTAAGGAGTGGTGGCATCAGTCGTGCGCCGGATTTACTCAGGAGAAACTACCACGCCGCTTTGTTTGTGCTAATTGCTAGCTGTAAAAACATTAATCTGTATGTATCCTTGCCGCTTTTGTTAGTATGTACTCTATATAACTAAAGTAATGTTGTGGTTCTATTGCTGTCATTGCTAGTACTTTGTGTAAATGTCTGACAATCTTTTTCATTCTACGATGTCGATCTCATTTTCGTGTATGTATCTGTCTCTTATCTCATCATGGTATCTCATTCTGTGTATGTGTAAACTTAATAAAATCCTGTACATAGCTGTGTAGCAGGCAAGAATCTAAACTTCTATTCACATGTTATCACAATAATATGAAAAATGAAGAAAAACGTGACGCTGTGGAAATATGATAAGGGTGAAAATATTATGTGGGTGAAAAATGATGGGGGTGAAAATATCATGGGGGTGAAAATATTATACCTTAAGGGGGTGAAAATATGATGGGGTGAAAATACGATGGGGGTGAAAATATTATACCCTAAGGGGGTGAAAATATGATGGGGGTGAAAATATTATACGACACCGGCCACCCCTTGACAATCTCGGTAAATTGCCCAGGAGGGATATTTGAAATGCGGTGCTACAGCTTATTATTTGTTCAAGCTCCAGACTTGACATGATCCTCCACTTGTAGCGCAGTAAGAAACCAACGGGAGGTTCATTTTGATTTATACCAAGAGTACACTACATAAGAGTGTGCCACTAGGCACACTTTATGTTATCACAGCAAAAACTATGCTGCTGTCGCTAACGGCCCAGCCCCCCCCTCAGCAAATCAGACCCTAGTGTTCCCCCGCAAATTAGTACCTAGTCGAAACGGGGGTGTTTATGTGCTTAAGGGGTCCACTTTTTGGTCATTTGTCCGACTTTCTCCGATCTCGCTGATTTTACATATTTTAGTGCCCAAACGGTGTATTTTAACGAGTTTTTAAAATTAAAGTCGTAAGTCTTAGGGTTATTGAGTTATTTCACCTCAAAGTTGAGATCTCATGTGTTAAACATAGAAAAGTTAAAAAGTTGTCACTTTTTCGCAGGTGCCAGAGAAATCTCACGAATGGCGAAATGTATCCGTCCAAGCATTATGTCATTCATGTTTCCGAGCTGTGATTTCTGCGATTTGTGGGAATCCAAATTTTAAATTAGGTCTTTAGAAAATTTTAATGTAGTTTTTAAGTATTAAAATTACGTGCCAATTCAAGTTTTAATATTTCAGACACATATTAAATTTTTTTAAATACCTAATTTAAATTCTGATTCCTACAAGTCATAGTTCGGAAATATGGAATTAATATGATATAAAGCTTGGACGGATCCATTTTTCAATTCGTGAGATATCTCTGGCGCAGGCGAAAATGTGACAACTTTTCAACTTTTCCTACGTTTAACTAATATCCTACGTTTAACACATGAGATCTCAACTTTGAGGTGAAATAACTCAATAGCCTAATACTTACCACTATAATTTGAAAAACTAGTTATAATATACCGTTTGGACAATAAAATATGGAAAAATCTGCGAAATCGGAGAAAGTCGAAAAACTACCGAAAAACTGGACCTCCCCCCTTAAGCCGCACAAGCAGTGTGTTAGCGAATTTTTTGCCTGCTTCGAGCTTCAGAACACAAACATTTACTGCACTTATAATTATTATTATACTAAATACGGAATTATACTGGCTTTTGCAGCAATCACTTTGTTTACCAGTTTATCAGTTACCAATCTCATGTTAACGTACCACGTTCAATTGCTTTCATTTTATCTTATCACTAAAGTGATGGTGACGCTAAATTTATACTTACTCATATTGTCTGGGATCAACCATTGGAATGACTTCATCAGTAATCAACATAAGCATAGACAAAAGCAGGGTCAACCATGGCATTTCAAACTTCATCTGCAACGCTAATCCCAGTAAAATACGCCAGTTAAATTCTAAGCATGGTCATTTCAGTTATGGTTTTTGTTTCAAGTTTTGGTTTCGGTTTCAGTCAGAGAGAAAAATGGTTTCAGTTTTAGTTTTAGTTTGTTTCCCAAAATAAATTCAGTTTAATTTTCAGTTTCATAGATTATAAGAATTTTGAAATGAGAATTTTGGCTGGCGGCTCGGTTCGGTTCGTTATATAATTAATAAAATGCTATTAATGGTAAAATTAGATTGCTGTTTTGCTTCAAGCTTAGCTGGCAACCCACGTTCAACATCCTACCCAGCCGAGCCGAACTGGAAAAGTCCGGAAAATTGTTCTACTGCAATTTTTGCAACAGTGCTCCAAGACTTCAGTTGAACATCAGCATAGGCCTCATCTTGTCCATAGGAAATGTAAAATCAAAGTCGTCCTTACAGAGTGTCAAAACAAAAGCAGACCGCCCAACACTTACCAATATCAGTAGTTTAAGGGCAGAAACCCCATTTGAGTGGAAAAGAAGAAACGACTTTGCCCAAGTGTGGCAGGGTTAGACACCAATTTATCAAGTTCTCTTAGCTTTTAAATGAGATTTGAAGCTAGGCGACCAAAAATTAACGAGTGTCACATTAAAGTTGTCGAAAATGAAATGTGCAAGCCTGTCGCTTGATGACAGCAGAGCTACTTAGCTATAAAGGTGTGAAATTATCAGCTGAAATCCAGTATATATGCTTCAAAGTAATTAATTTTCAAAATACTGAAGAATAATGGCATAAAATGTCTTTGAGATTTAGCGTATTTTGGTATAGGATTGAGCGAGAATCATAGCAACGAATGATATCTAAATTAAAAGAATTTGTAAATTTCAAATACCTTAAATAACTGCTGTCTAAGAATAATAAAAACAAAGTCGAAACACAAAATTTGGAATGTGAGAATATATATCAAACAGTGGATTCTTTGCATTCTTGTAGTTTTTTTATAATTTCCTTCAAAAAATTGATGCAAAATCCACCATTTTTGTGGAGCCTTGAAATTTCGATGGCAACATGATACAGTAGTAATTTACATTGATTTTTCTAAAATTAACTGTCAAAAATAAATTTCATTGAAAACAAAAACCAGAAATATACCATTTTTGATACATTTCTCAATTGTGAAGGACATAATTTCTAAGCTATCACGGGATTGGGCCAGTTTAGAACCAAATTAGCTTCATCCGCTCAAACTGTCTAAATTGTCCTGATTTTTACGATTGAATGATTAGGAATTAAATGTTACTTTGAAAGGTTATGGAACCCAGCGTCCAATCCTTGTTATATTGGTCCGGAAATTCTAAATTTGCTCAAAAGCCAGCCACCTGGTTGCTTTGCCACTTTGCCAAGTAACAGCTTTGAAATGGAAACTGAAGGAAAAGTTTGAAATATTTAAGGAAAGGCTACACACAGCTTAAGCTTTCCTGTGCTAAGAATATTGAAGACAGATATGTATTTGTATTTCCACCAAATAGTAAACCGAATAATCAAACTTTATTATCAAATCAGGCCATCGCAAAAGTGTCAAATCTTTTGTGGCGTGCTCACTGTGGCTATATGCTGGTGCAGCTCTCAGCAGTTCAGCGAACAACAGAAAGAGAAACGAATGCCCGATTTGCCAACTTGCCAGCGTTATTCGAGCGGTCCGGCAGGCTGGTTTAGGTAATCAATCAATTGTTGCGGGCCTAGTAAACTAACGTACTTCACCTTACTTACTTTCCCCAGCTCATGATAGTGTTATATCATGTAATGAAAATTCTTTTCATTGCAGTCGTAATTAATAATTAATACCGAAGACTGTGGAGCCTAAAATAACACAAACTTTCGTAGTTTAATGTCATCCGTACGTAGCTCTATAAATTTTGTTTGAGCCTACACAAGATTGCCAACAAATTTAGCTCTCAAAAGTTGCACTCAAAACAATCAGCGTTAACAACAATCAATACAATACAAAAGAAGCATGCATTGTTCTCATATATTTTTATTCCGCTAGAGCGGAATACCTAATAGGGGAATGCTGTATGTTTTGTGTGTATTTGTGTGTTCGGCTAAGACAAGCTCCTATCTTTAACATGTGTCTAGCTATGCATCTTTTTTTGCTTGCACAATATGCAAATTAGGTTGAAATGTATGTAACATGAAAGCTCAGTTGTTTGAAGATTCTCCATATTAGGTCTGGTTTATTTTATCATTTTCATCCAGTTGGTTCCTCAGATTACTCTACCATAGCACTGCTTTCAAAGATTGACGCAGGGCATTTGCGGCTCACATATGTACATGCTTCTTGAGGGCATTAGGTGTAAATAGTTAGGATTCAAATTGTTTCATAAACCTTCAACCTTCAACCTTCAATAATTTTGAAATTTCTTGTGACAGTAAAACAAGATGAAACTAATTCGGCTTTGTGCTGAAGACCACGAAAATGTCAAACAATAACCTGAACTGAATATCCCACAGTCTCTTAGGGTAGGCAGCATAGCAGTAGCCGCAAGTTCTACTGCTGATCAAACTGAACATCAGAATTTGAGAACGGTCAGCCAAGTCGGCCGGCAGGCCGTTGACCTTCCGCCGATGAAAACTGACGAACAACAGCCTGCCGGTCGTCCGGCCGATCCGGCCTAGGTCTATTTGTATTGTTTTCCAGCCCATGTTTAAATATGCATTTAAAACTTTATTTGTTAAGAATAAATGCCTTTCCATTCGTAATTTACGATTTACGTTTTGTAGAAGCTTTCCAAAGATCTATTCAAATTATATAATGGAAACAAATGCTTCCCACAATAATGTACCATCAAGAAACATAGAAAAGAATAAGATTTCAAGGTGAGATAAGCCAGATATACGTTTCCTGTTTTCATCAATAACAATTTCGGCGATGCTATTTTAAAAGCTTCCAGTTACATTTAATTACATTACATTACAGGAGTACATAATAACTAAGAGTGTGACAAGCGCCATGCTCTTAGTTATCAGGCTTGCGCCATGAATCAACACGATAACGGCTGACCTCCCACACATGAGACCCATCACATAAAAGAATTTCGCACGCTATGCCTACGTTGTAAAGCTCGAAAACATAACAAGTCAGTTGGTCCAAAGTGTTTCGAATCTGAGTTTTTATTTTGCTTTGATTTTAGTTTGCTGCTTTCTCATAGCTGTTTTTCTCCACTAGGTATGATCTTCGTGAAATTTAAAAATATCTTAAATCGGCATAAATAAACAAAAATACCTATCTCGAAAACACAACAACTCCGAATAAAGTAGGCACATAAACTTCGTAAACAGTTAAAGTTAATTGTGTGGAGCTGAGGAGTTTTCAGGTCCAACCAATATGAGTGCAATAATTATATTCAGACAATTCTCTGCCGAGGAATTTTGCCCTTTTTGGGCATTACTTGTTATTCTTTTTGCGTCCGCAGACGTTAAAATTGTTTTAATCAATGTTGTCATCACCCACCAACTCGCTCAAAATAAAAGTTGCACACCGCATGCAAGTCAATTTGTGCAGTTATTTTGTTGGCCCATGAAAATCAAATCACCGTTTTGAAACATATGATAAAATGGGGTTTAATTGGACAGGTTTCTTGATTTTATACTTTGCTCGTAGTAGTATTCTCGCCGTTTATATTTACTTTTCAGGCGACGCTGTGCTCAATTGCTGTGTCATGCACACACTTTTCTGGTTTTTGTACTGCAGATTTTGAGAAATCACAGCATTTTCTGTTTTAGTGTAGACTTTTCAATGCATGAATTTAGCCTTTGCATAAGATGCTGGTAGTACTTTATTACTTATGAATATAAACTTTTCAAACATTTTATGTTGAATCTTTAAAATTTCCAGACCAGTCGCAAATTTTTGAGATCAAATAGGGATCAAATGTTTTGGAGCATTCTCTAAACGGGTTTAACTTTTGTCTAGAAAGAGAACATTGATAATAAATAGATAGTTAGTAATAGGAACGGTAATAGGAATAGGAACGGAATTTACCATTAGGTAAACCATTTCCAGACCATAATTTCGGGGCCTAAGCTTAATATTTCAAAAAAATCTGTATATTTAAAACTACCTGGTCAAGCTAAAATTGGTAACTATATTCACACTCAACAGTGCAAATATCCGTTTATCAGGTAAATTCATTACCGCAAACTAGAGGACACAAACATTCCTGGTGAATCAGCGACTTTGTCTTGAACATCTGTTGGTCTTAAGGTGGTGATTCCTTTTGCAGACATCAACTTTCAACCACTATAACTCATTCATTTCTTAGAGTTAAGAAGCCGTTTTTACATCACAATGTAGCTTAACATTTCCTCCCTTTAATAACTACAATGATAATAATTTCGGATTTCCGAAAAATTTTTACTACACTTTAGAGACCATAATTTTTCAGATTTTTTCAGATTTTCAGATTTCAGATTAAATTTTCAGACTAAAGTAAATTTTTTCGAGAGACATCGGTCAGATCAATTTATACCTCTATAAAATAGCAGGGAACACAATAGTTATTATGAAATCGTATGATCGAAATCGAAAGAGAAATTAGCTAAACCGTATCCGCACCGTTTTATGCGCACCTCACCACACCATATGTAGTTACGCATACGTTTACGCATAGTAAACTCAGTTTACACATACCCACTCCAGGCCTATTAAGTACCTGGAACAGTGGGCCGCTATCGCCGTGATTCTAAAAAGGTGAGTACACACACAGCTAGAACTACTGTGTTCATGATGCGAGACCTTCTGTCGCTTCAAAACATAATCAGGCCAATGATTTTAGTCCACAACGTTGCCCCAAAGCTGATAGAGTAAAGATTGGCATGATTTCTGCTGCTTAGAGTAAAGATTGGCATGAATTCTGCTGATTTCAGCCTTCACTGTGCCCCGCGGAAGTGAAACGAGAACATCGGAAATGAAAAATGTTTGTTTATGGAATAACGAATTGTTGCTCTCTGCCGAAGAGGATCACGCATTGGTTATTTCCTTATACAAAGGAGTCATGTCCATGATGATTTTAACTGGTATAACAAATGTTACAGCCATTTTGATATTGGTATCAATGCTTTATGAAAAATTGCTGCCATGGAAAGCCTATGGAATTATATTGGGTCTTTATATAAGTATGTTGTCCTAGCAAGTTTTTCATATATTTTGTACCAAACTTTACATTTTCTTTTACGCTGTTCACGTTCAGGAGCTTACTTTCGAAAATGTTTAATTCAAAAAGTCAATTTTGGCCAGGAAACTAGTGATGTTTACGCTGGCCTATTTAGTTTCAGTTTCAGTTTCAGCTCCACTTTCAGACAAGTTTCAGTTTCAGTTTCAGCTCAAAATTTGTTCTAGTTTCAGTTTCAGTTTCAGTTTCAGCTCGTAGTTTAGCTTAGTTTCAGTTTCAGTTTCAGCTCCCAATTTGTTATAGTTTCAGTTTCAGTTTCAGTTTCAGTTTCAGCTCTGACTAAAATTAGTTTCAGCTTTAGTTTCAGTTTCAGCTTATAGTTTTCAATTTCAGCTCCAAGTCTTATCGTTTTCAGTTTCAGCTCTGACTAAAATGAGTTTCAGCTTTTGATATCCTCAAATGTTATCTTTATATTATGCTATCAAATTAATTAGTTTCTGCCCCTAATTCTGAACTTTCACATAATCTCGTTAGACATTTTTGTTTGCGGCAGGCAGGACTCTGCGAATTTTTGGTGTCTTGCTGAATTCTTTCTATTGGATCTTTCCCATTGGATACTTCTATAACTGCGGTTCTCTACACTAAAAAAATTATATTGCAGCAATCTAAAAGGAAAGAATTCATAGCAATTTAATTAACTCTAAATTTGGGGTTCTTTTTAGTCGTTGGTGCTGGGCTCCTTGTCCTTATATGATGATATTATAAGAAATGTTGTTAGTTACGTCGGACAAATCTTAAAATGATTAGTTAATATTTTGAAAAAAGAAGTTGGAAACAGATCAAACAAATATTGCCATGCGGTAGTATTTTAACATTTTAATGCACTATTAAAATTATATATACAAATGTTTTAGTGCAGCATTACTTACCACTCTGTTCTGTACAATTTTATCAGTAAAATTACTAGTCGAACGTTTATGTTTATATATATAAGGCTGGAATTTTACGTGCTGGGAACACAACCCAGTTTTTGAGACACTCGTCTATGCTAAGCAGGCATACGCTAGAGCTGAAACCTATTTCAGCTTCAGCGAGGGCTGAAACTAGTTTCAGCTTCAGCGAGGGCTGTAACTAGTTTCAACTTCAGCGAGAGCTGAAACTAGTTTCAGTCTTAGTGTGGAGCTGAAACTGTTTCAGTTTCAGTTTCAGCTCCAAAGCTGTTCTAGTTTCAGTTTCAGTTTCAGCTCAAAAGCTATTTTAATTCCAGTTTCAGTTTCAGCTCTCACTTCGACTAAGTTTCAGTTTCAGTTTCAGCTCCAAATCTGTTATGGTTTCAGTTTCAGTTTCAGCAACTGAAACAACACTACAGGAAACATTTAACCTGTTCAATTAGGTTATCCCATAATATATAATTTCAGACCATTTGATCTCCTATCTTTGTTTTCAGGTCATTTGATTCCACCCTTTTTTGTCATTAAGACGATAGCTACTCTAGACGTTGCAAATATGACCATGCAAACCTTTATGGAAAAGGCCGTGAATGGAGTTGATTCCTTATTGATCAAATTTTCGTTTTGGTCGCCCTCCACATTGTACAGTCTGCTAATGCTATTTCAAGCTTACGCTGTTGCAAGGCCCATACAGTACAAACTTATCACTGTAACAAAGTATATCTGTGTTGTTGGTGCAGCCTGGGGTTTTGCAATACTGGCCGGTGGCATCAACGTATTTCTATATTTACGTTTCTATGGAAGCTTCAAATCTTATTATGGGATCTACGTTTCTGTGAACGATATCTCTCCAGCATTGAACAACTGTCGCACATTTGGATATTATCAGCTGTTTCTGTCCCTATTCTTTGCTCTGCTAATTCTTGGGTGCTACATCATTGTTCAGACAGTTTTACTGAGAAGGGAATCTAAGCTGAACTCCTCTTCCAACGGCTTAGGATTTGATTCAGACAGTTCAGAACGAGTTAGAAAAAAACTGAGCGGCGCCGCCAGGGTCCGGAAGGCAAAGCGATACCTAAGACTGTTTGGATGTGGAATGGGAATATATGGAGTGTGCATGTTCTGCCACGTTCTTGCAGTAGTGCTGGTATTGCATATTGTAGATGGGGTCAAAAATTCAGCGACTGTGGAGCTGGCGGCTTATGAAGACTGTTACATCAACTTTTTTCAGATTGTTGCGAGTAAGGAGACAGAGTTTTTGCTTGTGTCCATTCTGGATGTGACCGCCTTTTCCAGGATGTGGCTCGAACCACTGATACATATTCTCATTTCCAAACCCATTCGAAATTATGTGTTCAGAAAGTTGTACATATGTGCCTAAACCACACGACTAATTACATATGCTAAAGTTTGGCGTTTTTGTTTGTTTGCGGTTTGTTTTTGTTTCCACTGGATGGAAACTTGGTCATTGGGACATGTGTATCGTTTAGGTCTCTACGTTTGATTGGGTAACATGTTTTGTAAATCCTTTAGGTCAATGTGGGTCGAAGAATTTTTGAGTACTGCGACAAATTTAGTTTTTGATGTGCCATGGTGATGTGCATAGTTTTGGAGATGGTACCACCCTTTTCAAAACCATGGGTCTGACTTCCGGGGATGATCGCAAATGTAGAGGCAAATTGAAGAAATGCATTGTACACCGCTTGCAGCAATCTTAATTAACCACTCTTAATAATCGTCGTTTGGGGCTGAAGCAAAAGCCAGTCCGATTTACGTTTACTTATTGGGCCATTAGGCTTTAGTTACAAAAATCTTAATGTTAGTTGAGTCTGGGAAAGAAAATGCGGATGACCTGGACTGGACCTGGGTCACGAAATTTTAAAGTTTTCAGGTCTCGTTGGATCGAGTGACTCATGACCTAAAAACTGGCAACATTTCTATTCCTGCAACCACAACCTTTGGTTTCTGTCTGCGGAAATTTACTGCATTTCAGCCGTTTTCTATTATTTGATATTTGTTACAATTGTGGTAAAATTGACCAAATAGCCACATAGCCACAAAAATTGCTGGAAAAATGTTGCCCTGTGCTCAAGCCGTTAGTCTTCCATTACAAAACCCAACATTCAAATGTGTAGTATAATGGAAGAGAACAAGTCATGGTAAAGCACTGTCCAACTTTACATTGAAACGTTTAGATGACTACTTTTCGTTACAGCGCATCAGACAACCTCGAAACCTTTTAACTTCGTTCCGAAAATGCGAATGTTTCCATGCATTTTGGAGGCTCAATTTCTTCCAGTCTTCGTCTTTTTCTTTTCTTTTTATTCTATTTTATTCTTTTTACTTTTCTGAAGCTCATTCGGATCAGATACCCACGTTCCACATCTTCGGATTTTAGATGCAGATATCCGACCAGAACCCAATTTTTGAATAACTTAAGAAGGGTCAAAACTCTTATTCTCGAGGGTAAAAGCATTGCCAGCCCTCCAAAAACAAAACGGATACCTCTGCAAGCGAAAATTTTAACAAGAGCTACCATGAAACAGAAAATAAAGAATGAAAAATACTAATTGTATCTCATAATTCAAATTCAAATCTTTAGCGTCAATAAAACTCTGCTCGGTAATCCTTTTCCAGAGAGAAGGGATTTTTCAGTAAAATCGACATCACCCCCTCTGTCAGCCAATAAGCTAATAATTAAATTTGTCTTCTGTCTGGCAAAATTGCGTTGTCGTGCATTATACGAAAAAAGAAACTTGATATAAAAATAAGAGAGAATTGGAAACTATTGCGATTTAATCTTGTAACCAAAAACTTTAGTAACTTCAGAATTTAATTACAATTTCAAGCCTGATTGCAATTATTGTAGTGTTCAAGTAAACGTGACAGAGTTTAGTATCTTTTATGCCAGTTTTCCAAGATATGGTAGCAGAGCTTTTATGCTGAGCTGCCTACTTTACATGGAGATTTTTGTAGTAACTCTTTTACTACAGCAGTTGGTTCATCCTGCCATGCCCAATCCTGGATGAGGATTGACCAGCGGCCGTCAGAACAGGCTATCCAGAAAACCTGGTGTATCCTTGACCCCATCATCTGCAAAAGGTATCCAGATAACATTGATGAAAGTAACACAGAGTAACTTTGAAAATAAAGGTCAACAGACAGCCATGCTAGAATTGGAAAAACAGAGGTTAGAGATTGCTAGACTGAATTTAGAAAGGGCTCGAGCCCTGAACAACAGATCAGAGTCAGTGGCAGCAGTTCTGTCATTCTTCCTAAAATAGATATTCCCACATTTGATGGAAGTTTGTTAAATTGGCGTGAGTTTTGGGATTGTTTTGATGCAATGGTATACCAAAACTAACACCTAACACAGATACAAAAATTTGCATACCTCATACCTCAAGGCTAAATTTTCGGGGGAGGCTGCTGACGCCCTCGCCGGTTTACAACAAACCACTGAGAACTACACTAAAGCTGTTAGCTGAAAGAACGCTTTGGCGACGATCAAAGCCGACGCCAACTATGCAGCAATGATGGATCTGGTATCTGCAGATGCATCAACATCTAGTGTCAGAAGCCTGTACGATGAACTTGAAAAGCATCTCAGATCTCTAGCTGCCATGGGAGAAAATACTAAACACTGTCATTTTGTTTCAAAGATTAAGTCAAAACTACTTAGACAAGTCCTTACCAGACTAGAAGAACAAAACTGTGAAAGGGAGTGGACTGTCACATCCATACGAGAACATCTGAAAAGATTTTTACAAGCTAGGGAAACCGCAGACAGACAGACAAAAGCAACAAATCTACACAAACCTACAACTAACTATCTCCCTTACAACAGTGTTAAAAGAACCTCTAAACGTTCATGAAAAAAGAAGAGAATTCAAAAGGAAAAACTGCGCTTACTGCAAAGCTGATCACTACAGTGATGAATGTTTAAAATATTCAACAATATCAGCCCGAAAAAGTTTCATGAAGGGTTATTGCTTCAATTGTCTTAGGAGCAATCATTCTACTAAAGAATGTAGAATAAAGAAAACATGTTACCATTGTGGCATTGCTTCACAGCGTCATAGAAGTTTGTCGAAAGAAAATTCCTCTGGGAAGAATACAGCAAACCCAAGTACCAGTTATAGCCGGTGAGAAATATGAAACAGATGGTACCATTTCAGAAGAAGAAAATCAACATGTGCTACTTGCTGCTAACAAAATAGTAGTACTTCAAACAACTACTGCAACAGTTCAAAACCACAAAACAAAGCACAAAGCACAAAGCCAGGGCTACGTCAGAATACTATTAGATTCAGGAAGTCAACGAAGTTACATTAATTACCAAGAAGAGTGCAACGACATTAAGTTTGGAAGAAACAGATAAAGAAATCCTTTCCGTAGCAACGTTTTCTCAGCCTAACAAATTGAAACAGACAGCCTTAGACCATTAGACATTAGAACATAAGATCCTTTTCTCAAAAATGGAGACGTTCAGATCATTACAGTAAACATTTTAGAGAAAATCACCGGAAAGGTGCAGTGAGGACCGCCAAGCCATCATGCCGAAGCTCTAAGGAGAACACTTGGTAAATCTTCTTTGAAAGAGCAACAGTTCTGGACAGTACTAACCGAAGCAGAAGCTGTAGTAAACTCCAGACCATTGACCAATCACGGGAATGAACTGACATGCGAAAGTGTGCTCACCCCTGGACATTTTCTCGGTTTCCTTCAGACTGATATAGAGAATTTGACTGACCCCGGCTTCCTCCAGATGCGGCAAAATGACAAAGAAAGGTAAATTGAGAATTGGAAAAGGGGTCAAAATCAATTGAACTCAATAGAATAGGAGAACAGAATACCTTTCCTGCGACAGAGAAAGATCAATAAAACCTTATCTCAACCACGAACGACATTCTAGCAATATCCAAGAGTGGGAGATATTGTGATCGTAAACGACATGGACCAAAACCTAAATGCAATTTAGCAAAAATTGTTGAACCAAAATCAGTCTTGATGGACAACGTCGAGCCGAGCTGCAAAATTACGGCTGTCATCAAAGAGGGTAATTCAGCGACCTATCAATTTACTTAAACCCTTAGAAATAGAAAGAGAAAGTTTGTTAGTGTTCATGTAAATGTGTCAGAGTTTAGTCGTTTTTTGCCAGTTTCCCAAATTTAATTATTAGCCAATAAGCCAATAATTAAATTTTTCTTCTGGTAAAATTACATTGCGTAACGGTGGCCAGGGCTACGTATGCAAATGTTCCTACTTTTGGAAAACGCAGGTCAACTGGTCAACATCTATCCTATATGAGTTCGCTGCGTGGTCGACAGCAGCCAATCAAATTTAAGAAATGTTCTGGTTGATTGAAAGGAAGGAAATTGCCTAATTTCCTGCATCCGTAAATGTTTATATGATTTACTATCAGCGACTCTTCCCTTCAAAACAAGGTTTTCCATCCTACCGTTACTTACTGTATCAAGAGTACATAATAGATAAGAGTGTGACAGCTGCCAGGTTCTCTGTTATCAGCTGCAGGTACATGCTATGTTCGCTAACGGCTGACCCCCCCCCCACAAATGTGTATGCTCACTTCAAAGAAATTAGAACGCTATCTTAGTGTGTTAAAGCTCGCAACTGACGCACATTGAACCAACTGAGTAGTTGTGTTTTGGAGCTTCAGCATGCAAGCATAGCGGCCAAATTTGTTTGAAGTGTACATACACGTTTGTGGTTAGGGTCAGTCAGCCGTTAGCGTGCAGAGCATGTACCTACAGCTGATAACAGAGAACCTGCCAGCTGTCACACTCTTATATATTATGTACTCTTGACTGTATCTATCTACCATTACGTTTCAACTAGAACCTAGAAGTTAAGCAATAATTGTAACCCTGTCCACAAAACACAAGCAAAAGTTTTGAAACTTGATCGGCAGTAGTATAGGGCGAGCGTTTCGATAAGCTTTGGAGTAAGGATTTTTCAGTAAATTTCCAGTCCATTAGGTTGGTTCGTCTTCTTTGTTTTATTTTAGCACCGGTTCTTCACGCCCTTGTACTTCCGCTTCCTTAAGCCAATTTACACTTCCCCGAAAACCATTTATACGTCCCTCTGCGTTCTTACCCCGAGGCTTGGGACCCGGCGTCGGCCCATTACCGGACTTCTACCTATCTAGTCTACCCTTTGTATCTTCCGTTTTATAATTTTTATATTTGTTATTTTCCTTTTAGTATCTATTAGTGCATGGTGTACCCAGTTAATCTATACACAAAAAAGCACATCCTGATAACACCAACAACGACCCATTTTGTGGTAGGCCTGTGCTGTCGGGCCCCCTCCAGAACATCCATCCTGTCAAACTCTAGACTAAATTCCTCCAAGTATTCCCTATTTCCAATAAATTTAGGTTCATCTAGGTAGTGGTTGTTGTTTGATGGGTAGTAGAAAGCCAACTCTTGGTCCAAAAGCCAAACGAGAAGTTAACATTGATGGAGAGAATTGAGCATTGAAAACTGTGTAGATTAGTTTCTTGAGGTTAGACTGCCTAGTGTCTTCCAAACGAAAGTTGTAAGTTGAGTAGATTCACGATCTGAATCCTAATTTTGTCCCACTTTTGAATATAAATGCTTTTAATTTGTTCCGGCAGCTTCTCCAAAAACTCGACAGTTAATTCAGTCGGATCTTCCTTTGGTAAGAGTAATCGCGGGCACTTTCTTTTCATTAGTATTTTATCGAAACTAGCATGTGCTCCCATGTGACCATCTAGTCTCTTTTGTGTCTTAAATTTACTTGTACAATGTTGGATACTCTTCCTGCAGGAGGTCTTGCTCATGTTGCTTCGGGGGATCTGGCTTGCATAGCCTGTGTTTAGCCTGTGTGTCTTCCCAAGAGTAACTCTTTCTATATTTTTCACAAGGTTACTTCTCTCCTTGGTTTTTCGTTGATATGCTTGTTCAGGTTGCATTTTCGCGTACAGAATTTCCCATAAAATTCGCATACGAAGCTTTCCATTTTCGAATTCGTTAATAATGTCCTTTCACGTCTTGCTATATGATCAGTTTATATGCGCTTTCAGGGCTCCAAAAAACCGACCGCTAACGACGAAGTAACAAGTCAAACTGACGCGATATCAAATATTTCTCTGTTTATATAGACTTTTCAACCCTGTACCTCCTGTACCCCCAGCACACCCGGTACCCACTGTACCCCTGTACCGGCAGTACCCCCTGTACCCCAAACCCACAGTAAGGTTTGGGTGACTCCCTTTTGTACTCTTAGCATACTTTCCAAATATTTTATGGATTTTGGTCTTTTCCTTTCATAACTTTCCTTAAACGTTTTGCTTGTTATAATTTTCAATCTCTGAGTCACTCCAGACGAACTCTGAGCTAACACCGAGCATACTCCGAGCCTACTCCGAACATCCTCCCCACTAATTAATAATTTTTTATGTTTTCCACTTATTCTAGCTCATCTCGTTCGTCAAATTGGTCCCGTGCTCAAATTAGAGTTCTTTTCTGTGGTGCGTTTGAAGGCTTCTGCTGTGGAATACTCTGCCTCATACTCTATTTGCTTGATCAGAATTATTGGATCATCGAGGAACCCCTTACAATGTTGGATGTGAAAGTAGATTTTCCTATTGAGTTCAGCTCGGATCCTTGGTCGGACTTCATTGTAAGTTTCTATTTCATCCCCAACATCAATAAATTCGTCTGCGAGATTCTCACTTGCTAATCTAGTTATTCTACCTTCGAACTTCTCTTCGGACTGCCGGACAAGCTTATCCCATAATTTACCGATATCAGTAGGCTCATAGATGTCTCCACAACTCGAGTCACTACTCCCTGAGGACTCCGTACTCGTCTCTGATTCCGGTTCTAGAATGAGCCCGATAGCAGAGGCCTACCACATATTTGGGAAGTTGTTGGTGTTACCAGTATACGCTCGTTTGTGTATAGATTAACTGGGTACAAAATGCACTAATAAATACTAAAAGGAAAATATCAAATATAATAATTATTAAACGAAAAATACAAAAATATTGCATGCGCCGGGCTTAGGTAGGTATGTAAGTAGTTTAGGTAGACTAGATAGGTAGATGTCCGTAATGGGCCGACGCCGGGTCCTAAGCCCCGGGGGAAGAACGCAGAGGGACGGATAAATGAAGTTCGGAGAAGTGTTATTGGCTTAAGGGAGCGGAAGTACATGGGCGTGAGGAACCGGTGCTAAAATAAAACAAAGCAGACAAACCAACCAAATGGACTGGACATTTACTCCAAAAACGGTAATGTGTTCGTGGCTGACTTAGCTTGACTTGGTTTAAGGAGTACTAGGTTTATTTTTGTTTCCAAAAATGTAAAGATTTAAGTTGGGGAATTAGAAAGCCAAACGAAAAGTAGCGTTAGCCTAGATGTAAACAAGAAAGCCAAACGAAAAGTAGCGTTAGCCTACATTTGAGGAAGGAAGCAACTGTGGAGATTTAAGTTGGGCAATTGTAAAGCCAAACAAAATCTACCGTTAGCCTAGGTGTGGCTTTGTAGATGGATTTCTAGCCAGCCATGAGTTGTTGGCTAAATGGAGCTTTCAATCAGATCTCTGTACCCAGATCTATAGGCGTAGACACGTTAGCGCAAGTCAACCAGCAGAAATTGGTTAATTTCAGGAGAACAATAGGTATATATCAAGGTTAGCCTAATTTGGAGGATTTTAATATTCTCGATATGTGTGTGGACCTGCAGATCCATTTAATCTAGCTAACCAATAGTTGTTGGCTAACTTGACCTTTTAAATTTAAAGTTGTGTTCGAGATCTGTAGGTGCCTTTGTCCAAGTCAGCCAACACGAATTGGTTAATTTTGTCTGATTCAGTGCACTTTAAGAATGTGGATAAGTGGAGGTGTGGACCGTAGAACCATTTAAGGTAGCCAACCAAGAGTTGTTGGGTAAGTTGACTTTTTAAATCTAAGGCTGTGTTGCGGATCTGTAGGTGTAGCTAGATTGTCAAGCCAACCAACGATGCTAGGCTAAGTTTACATACAATTGAATGCATGTGTAATTTCGTGGAAACGTAGAGGTGTAGATAGCGTTAGTTTATCCAACCAAGAGTTGATGGCTTATTTCAGCGTTTAAATTTTAAATTATTGCATATCTGTAGATGTAGAGACGTTAGGCCAAGTCAACCAACATTAATTGGTTAATTTGAACACAAAACTTGCGTTACAATTGAAATGAAAGTTAGCATTAGTCAAGCCAACCAACAACGCTAGCTAAGTTGAGATAAAATTTAAGATTTCCGTTATTAGGTATTAGGTGGATATGTAGACGTGTAACAAGTCCGGTGTAGGCCTAGCCAACCAATGACGCTTGGCTTGGCTTAACAGGAAGTAACTTGGTCAAAAATAAGCCAAGTGAAAGAGTGGATGATTAAGTGCCGATGGAAATCAGAGGTGTGTTAGGTGGATATGTAGACGTGTAACAAGTCCGGTGTAGGCGTAGCCAACCAATGACGACGCTTCATCACTTTTACTTGGCTTTATTTTACACCAAGTCACACTAACTTAAGCCAAGCCAAGCTTGCTTGGTTGGCTTACCTTCACACGACTTGTTCTTAGCAGTATGCATAAACACAAAACTACCCAGCAAGCCAACTATTTTAAGCCAAGCTTGATTGGTTCACTTGACTTGCACCACACGTCTTCTTCCCCAAATGCATACTCGCAAAACTAAGTCCAGGAAGCCTAGCATTTTGTATTTAACCCAATCATGATTGGTTGGTTAAAAATGAAGTAATACCAACAACAATCACTCTTCTAAAACTTAATCTGTTTTTACTTGGTTTATTTTTGAAAGACTCAGTTTCACATAACCCAAGTCAAGTTAGATTGGTTGACTTGACTTCCACCGCACCTCTTGTTACCAGCATCCATAAACAGAAATAGCATCAAAACAATAAACCAAGCTTCATTGGTTTGCTTGACTTGCACCCGACGTCTTCTTACCAATTTCTATAAACACAAATATTCTGATATTCATAGAACTAAGCCTAGCACCTCGGTTTGGCTTAAAATCACCTTATTACAACAACAATCACTCTTGACTACTCTCCAAACCAACTTTCAAAATGTTGGCATCACTTTTAACCGAGACCAAAACACTTGGTCACATTTTAAACCAACTTACTTCTTCTCGGTTACCTTCTAACCCAATGCCCTACCAACTAGCCAACAACATCATTTCTTAAACCAACACCTCATTAATGTTAGCCAACTAGTCAGCCACGAACATCATACCCCAAGAAATTCTTACCCTGACGCGGCTCGAAAGGCCGCCCTATATTACTATCGGCTGTTCATAAGCATCACCAATTTGGTTACGTTTTCAAAATCAGCTTATGGGGTGTCGGTGTCACGGTGATATTTTCCCCCCAGCCCAATGGCTCCAAAAAGGGAATATTTACCTTTGGGTATTAAAAAGCAATATTGGGAAACAGTACCTTAGTGCTTAAAGTTGTTGAAATATCTGTG
This sequence comes from Trissonchulus latispiculum, assembly GCA_030248195.1. NCBI lineage: Eukaryota > Metazoa > Nematoda > Enoplea > Enoplida > Ironidae > Trissonchulus > Trissonchulus latispiculum. The sequence continues at coordinate 26,768 of JASAND010023953.1, forward strand.
CCTATCAAGAGTTTAAACGCTGTGTAAGAGTTGTTTATGTGGAGGATAGAAAATTTGAAATGCTAGGGTCGGGTCGAAATGCGCAAAATATGACTGAATTTAGTGAAAATAATTGGTTTTTAATAATTGATAATAGTTGATATTGATTTGGTTTTTGTACTTTGTATTCTTGACTATATTGATTTGATTTTTGTACTTTGTATTCTTGACTTTTGTATTTCGTATTTTGACAGACTTCGCTTACATTCTGACACAAATTTTGTACACCTATAATCATATCTTATTTTATAGTTAGCTAAGTGTTTCTTTTTCTGGGTCTGTTGAATGTAAATCTAAAAGGTATTGGTCTTTGATCCACGATTGTCGTCTTTAATATTCGGTCTCTATTTGAAGTTGATTATTGTTCGCTATTTGAGAGGTTTTGACAAAGAAGTTGGAAATTTCTGGCTGTTTCGTGATGGACATTTTTATTGGTAAAAAGGATCAAGATTTGGGGACTTATCTCCCCAGGAAACTAAGTGGGGTTAATGCGTCCAAGTTTGGGATTTTTGGGAGCCTCCTTCACCCTGAGAGCCGAGTTCATACGTCACAGAGAAGTGACGTATGATGATACACACACGCACAAAACGCACTACATGAAGGGGAGCCGCAAGCTCCGCCTTACACGTCACGCACACATGATTGACTGGTCTTCCCCGAACCCCAAAGACTTTCCCCAAATTTCAAATCAGTCGTGGTTGTGCTGCCCAGCTATACGGTTGTCACTTATTCTGGTTTTTGCGCTTGTCGCTGATTTTACTCGACCGAGGGCCCTACGTGGGATAGACCGGTCTTCACTTTCTGGATTGCTATTTGGAGGTCAGAGAGGACCTATTCTACGTTATTGTGTTTACGGGGCCAGCCACGACTCTAGTATTCTTTTTACCAGTCTCAGTTGTTGATTTCTCGATCCTGTAATTTTATCCATTTCCCTTTTACGGAGGACCTGTCATCAACTCAGTGGACTCTACATCACACGAAGACTCAGGAACGTCAAGGTAGCTTGAGTTGTAAGTTTGACTTATGGAAATTTGAGAGCGAATCCATTTCTGCAAAAGTCTTGAGGATTTTAAAGAGTTGACTAAAAGTTGAGGATTGAACTATGATAATCTGAACCTTTCTTTTACATACCGTCGACTGTCATTATTGTTCTTGCCATGTTTGTATTCTGATGTCGTCTTCTGATGCAAAATCTTCTGGTTTGACTGTCGTTCTGTTTGTCTGTTCATGTACTTGGTAGCTAGGATAATTATATTATAGTTAATAATACCTACTTCTAATAATTGTCTAAAACTCATTAAAATAATAATTCTAGTTGTAGACCTTCTTTGGCTTAACCTGCGTCAGAGCGAGCAAACATAGATTTAAATAGGTAGTATTCTAGAAGGAGTGATTAATTGGATACGTGGATATTGACTAATCTAAAATGATATTATTGGATGTTTCTATTAACCCCTGAGTGTATCTTAGAATAGTTAGAGAATCATAAATCCAAACCAGTGCTCGACACTGATCAGTGAATATCAGTGGTTAAACTTCAGGAAAAGATAAAAAAACGACCCCCCCCCCCAACTAGCCTTTTCTTTACATGTGGAGCCCGCCTTTGGAGGAAAAAATATTGGAGTTTTTCAAACAGAATTTTTAGAAAGACAATTTACAACATTCTTGAAGTTGGTTTTTCTCTAAAAAATTCTGGGCTCCTAATTTTTTCCAAAAAGAACTCACGCCTTTGATTAAAATTGCTGTATAACTGTGTGTGTGACGAATAACTGCCCTTATCATAATATACCGTTTGATAATCTAGTTGTTTAGTTAGGTAAGATAACTTTACGTAATACCTAGAATGCCTGATCCAACATAAACGGGAGGGGAGACACCTCCCAACCCACCAGAACAACCGGAGTCTCCTCCTTCCATGCCGCCACCGGCTGGACCTGAGACTGTTGCTTTAACTGCTTTGACGAAAACTTTAACTGAATTTAACGCGGTAGTTAGAGCTCAAGGGGTGGCCACTGCTTCCAGTTCAGTTCCCATTCACCATGGTCACTCCTCGGAATCGTTTGAGGAGCACGTCGAAAAATACGAGAGGTTTTGTAGCGTAATGAATTTCGATGAATGGCAAAAAGTGCATACTTTCTCAAGTTCTCTGAAAGGACGTGCTCTCGAACTCTTCCGGTCTGTGCCCAAGGATAGTAGTGGCAACTGGACTGAACTGATTGCGGAAGCAAAGAAGATTATGGTACCCCCGCACACAGCGCTTCACGCCTCTTCCCTAATGTTCCAGGTAAAACAGGGGAGCCTGTAGCCGATTATTTAATGCGCTTAAATAGATATGCTCGTCTTAGCTTTAAGGAGGAGGACGGGTTCACAGACAAACAGGTTGAATTGTTAAAATTACGGTTGTTTCTTTTTGGGTTAAGAACTGATCTCAAAAACAGAGTGCCTCCTGGGTGTACTACGTTAGCTAATGCAGTTGAGAGAGCCCAATTGGCAGAAGGAGAGTACCCTGTGGAGGGATACCCGTCCTTTTTGGAACCAAATTTTCGAGCAGAACAGGACGCCCGAGCAGCAATCGCTGAAGCAGAGAAGGCCGTTAGAGATTTGAAGATTCGCTTTGAAAAATTTGAGGTTGAAATTCCAAGAAAACGCCCGGTGCGGGGAAGACTGAACGTTCTCGAGATTTGCCTCCTGGTACCACCTGTTTTAACTGTAATAAGCCCGGGCATGTTCGACGCGAGTGCCGACAACCGGGAGGAGGAGCTTATCAGGCAAGAAACCAAAATTTTCAGTCCAACCGTGGCTCTTTTCGAAATTCTGAACGAAATCGAAATTATGACAATCGAGGTGGGCAGGGACGCGACAATTATGATCGCGGTAGATACAATGATAACAATGGAAATGGTAATAGGGAACGATACGATAACCGAAATAATAGGAATTACGATAGTCGAGATTAGACAGAAATTATGAACGTAGGGATGATAGGAATTACGACCAGCAGTATAGGAATGAGCGTTATCGTCCTGATAACCGGCGGGACAATGGTCAACCGTCTGACCGAAGGGACCAGCGGTCTGATCTCCCCGCAGAGATGAGACCTGAGTATGGGCCGAAATTCGCGGTCTCCCGATCTAGGGCCCAGGGAAGTGGGTACTACCACGAAAGCTCAGGTAGGGATCGAAATTACTCAGGATCCTCTGCCTACTCAGGCAGTGATCGTTCAGAATATCATGGTCGCAAGCCTTATTACAGCCGGCACCCTCGGTCTGACTCCGGGTCGGTTGGTCAGTATTCTGCCCGCTCAGTGCGAGCAGTTTCACCTCAATGTATGCGGCACGCCAAGAGGTGCCTCACTTCACCGCATTTCTCACATAAAATTCTGATGTGTCGGCAGCCCATGGTTTGCACTTGCCGACCGGAACGGTATGAGCCACCTTGTCTGCTGAAGGGTGCGCTCACACCTAGCACTGAAACCTCAACCGATGAGGAATTATTCATTCCTATCGCCAATTCTGACGAGATAAGGCCGCGAAATTATGAAAGTTTCCGCGAAACGGAATTGAGTACCAAATCTCATACCGTCGCTATTCAATGTGAGCTTACTCGGATAAATTATTGGAAACTTTCGAAAAGGAAGTTGAGAAACCAAAAGCTTTTAACTTTTCACTGTTTCTATTACCGTTTTTATCTATTTGCTCGGCTGTCCGTTCATTGAGAAAATTCGGCATGCCCGTCTTTTGGCTTATGATGGGTTTACTACTATCGACCGCCAATGCTCAGTCAGCTACGGATACTGAATCGTCTCATTTTTTGGCCGATGAAATAGCTAAGATAGGTACTGTTGTATTGCCTCGCTGGGGAGCAGTCTTGAGTCCCGCAGGTATAGGTGTGATATCTCAGAAGACTGAGTGCCTGGCTCTGATCGCACAGTTGGCTGTGCCCCCGATCTCGCCTCAGTGGAAACCCCTTGAGTGGGCCAATGAGGAAGACTGTATTGATCTTAACACGGGTAAGGCTAAGACGGATCAGTATGTGTACGAATGATAAATCAGAGTTGTCCTCAATACGATTTTTTGGAACAAGAAATTGATCAGATAAAAGCGGAGTACCGAAAGCTGTATTCGGGCGTTTTGAATACAAATTTCTATTCCAAATTATTAGCTAGCTTATGCCGATCTACTCCTGGGGTTTGTACGTCCTATCCACCTATAGAACCGGGAAGACAGCGCCACAAACGTTTTATCGAATTCTTGTTAGCCGGTGCATTGGGCATAGGTGGTATAGCCAACAGTTTGTCTAACTCCTATCACTTAGGTAAGCTAGATGCTAAGGTAAATGCCGTGGAACAGGGATTTCATATTCTACGAGATGAACAGATCAAAATTACAGATTCGGTTCGGAAAATTGTGCACGCAAACGAGCAAGTTTATGCCTTTTTACATCACACAGTTCAAGATTTGACCACTCTTATTATGCGTGCAAGGTGTTCTAATTTTTCATACATGCGACAAATTTACATGCAATTATTAGCCCACATTTTTACTTCTTCTTTACGTGAAGGTTTAAATTATGCACGCCGGATTGCGTTCCGAAATTACTCCCGGACTCGTTAATTTACAGACCTTGAAAGGGATAATCAAAACACATCCCTCCTTGCGCAACTCCTTGCTAAGCCAGGAACCAAGTCTCATTTATCAATTTGGTAAAGTTTATCCTATTAAGATTGATTTTAACTCGCTCCGATTTGGATTTATGCTTGAAATCCCTGTACCATTGGAACCGGAGGTAAGACCACTGTACGCAGTGCACAACTTAGGGCACAACTCTAGGTTACACGGCATCACCACCCTAGCTCCTATGCCGGACTATGCTCAACGGTTGGATTCCGGGGAAGTCCGTGAGATCGACGTAACCGAGTGCAAAACCGCACCTGGCTTGTGGTTTTGCCCCCCAAACGCTATAGTTACGAGCCTGAGAGCTAAATGTCTGCAAATTCTTATTTCATTCTCTGAAGATAGGGTAGAGAAAGAGTTTAGCACTTGCAAGGACTACGTCAAGGTGAAGGTCTTGGACAATTCCACCGAATATCGCACTACGCCTGCAGGGGTACTCATTCGGACTAATTATACCGAGGTTATTGTAGCCAGGTCACCGTCTCTGAACCATGTGGCCGAAGGAGAAAGAGTGGCAGAGAAACAGGCACGCTCTGGTTTGAACACGGTCGTTATTTACACCTCATTATAGGTAAACTATTCTTACCAGCACTCTAGGAATTGCTAGGACTACCGTTACTTTGGCCGACCTTAAGGAAACTGTCGTGCCAGCTCCGTTAGGAAGGATACCTTTACATTTCACTGAACTATCAACCGCTGAATACGAGAATGAGCAAGCTCGGAATCTGATACAGGACCAAATGAAAGAGTATGTACACCTACCCTTCGTACCCTTACAGCTCAATCATGGATTATCTATGGTAATTATTATTGTAGTCATTGGGTGTGTTATAGTGTTCTGGGTCACACCTTGTGGACGCAAGTTCAGAAATAGGATCCGAAGTAGGTGTCACAACAACTCAGACACGAACGCCGCAGCCCCCGTCAGTTCAGCACCTATAAATGATCACCGGTTAACTGAGCCTCTCTTTAGTGATGACGAGGAAGAAGCTCCGCTAGAATTAGGCTCGTTAACGGTAAACGACGAAAGGATTCCTCTGTGACCCGTCAATAGGTCTCTAGAATACGATAAGCTACGTAAGGCTGCCAACAGATGTCAGGCTACTTCTAAAACTATCTCTAGGGACACGTCTTACGCTTCTTCTATGTCTGATTATAACATTAAGGACAGTGAGGCTTCTGCCAACCTACTATCAGATGAGAGAATTGACTGTGCCTCTCCCACTATAGATATGAGTCTAGATAAGAAACATAGAAATGAGCGGCACATAGTTCGGTTTTCTTGCCGACGGCCACTTGAGAATCGAGATTCGGGAGATGAGACCACTGACTCCTCACTAGTTTCTCACTCTGACGCAGCGACGAGTTGTTTAAAACGCCGCGTCCCTCACGCTACAGCGAACGCTGGGAACCCTCGTATACAAACACGATCTATCGTAGGGAACCCCGACAGGACTATCAACGCTCACTCCGTCCTTATGGTCAGAACGGTACCTTTGTTAATGACGTTACTGATTCTAGGACAAACTGTAGATGCCCTGTTCGACACGGGATCGCTTGTCTCAGTCATGACCACCGGGTTAGTGCGGCAACTCAAACTAGATGTGCTTCCCGTGGAAGTACCACAATACCTGCAAACTGGGTGGGAAATGTGAAGTTATAGGGACAGTAACTGTACCTGTTTTATTTCATAGGAATAGGGAATCCTTACCTATCCGAGATTGGACCTTTGTTGTGGTAAGCAACCTCACCGTTGACTCATTCTAGGATCTGACTTTATGACCAGCTTTCCCGGGGAAATCTCACTCGACCTGGGACAACACACTATCACTTGGCCTACCCAAAGTGGGAATAGTGTCACGGTTCCTCTAAAACTACCCGTGACCCCCCGGAATCGCGAGATACATCTAATAGGTACTTTACCCTCCCAAACTAGAAATGATGGGAAACACAGTGTCAACAGTCCAGTCCTACACCGACCACAGCCTATGATTTTCGACTTTTAATGAATTTAAACTTGAATGAATGAATTTAAACGGACGTCCTATACAGACTTTAGTTGACACGGGAGCAAACTTGCGTTTGATGAGCGAAAACTTAGCCAACTTCCTAGAATTGGCTATAAAACCACTTGCGCACCCGCCCCGCGCTGAGGGTATAAACGGCCAAACCCTGAAATTTAGAGGTTCTGTCAAACTACCTGTTGAATTTTATGACTCTCCTGGGACCAAAATTGAACATACATACCTGGTTCCTAAGGGCCTGGCTGAGGACTGTCTATTGGGGACTGATTTCTTGCATGAACATGGTGGGGATCTCAACCTTAGTTTTCAGAAAAGAGCTAAGTTTACGAAAAGCTGGTAAACCCCCCATGGTAGCTAAGCTAGTGCAGCAATCCCCCGTTACTGAAACTGCTTATCGGGTGTCCGCTATGAAGCAAGTCACTATTCCCCCGTATGCTGAGGTAGCTGTACCTGCGCTAGTAGAAAGCGTAGAGTCACTAAAGTATGATGGACTGTTTGAACCAGGCGTAACTAAGTACGATGAGAATGCTGGTGCAGTTCAGGCACTTCCTGCCATGGTAGACTTGAGATCACGATGTATACCGGTGCTTATGCGTAACGGAACTGGAAAACCAGTGACGGTGTATGAGAATTCTACTTTAGGTAATGTAGTGCCGCGAAATCGGTTTAGTCGTCGGGGACCTGCGGTCCAATACGAAGAGGTCATTAACGAATATGGGGAAGTTGTGAAGTTAGACAATCGGTTCAAGTCTAATCCTAAAACGAGTCGAGAGGGATACCACTTTCGAATAAATACCTTGAAAACATCGAATATTGTTCTGTGAAAGACCTGCCCGAAGCCATGCAGGCAATCTCACTTGATGAAGACACTTTGACTGAAACTGAAAAAGGACAATTTTTGGGACTTCTACGCCAAAATAAGCACTGTTTCTCTCAGCATTCTTTTGATATAGGGAAATGTACCATTTTTAAAGCGCACATTAACACCGGAGACGCTAAACCGATCTATGCCACGCCTTACCGACTACCCGTGCATCTGCGGCAGCCTCTGCTAGAGGAATTAACTGAAATGTTGAAGTACGGTTTGATCCGTCCGTCTACTAGCCCATGGAGTTCTCCCATGATCTACGTACCTAAGCCGGGTGGGAAGTTACGACTTTGCGTCGACTTTAGACGGGTAAATAAAATTAGCGACCCTGACATCTACCCGATTCCGCGTATTGACGATATTATGACTTCTCTCAAGGGTTCAAAGTACTTTTCTACGATAGATCTAAGTAAGGGGTTTAACCAAATCGAATTGGATGAAGATTCTAAAGCTAAAGCTAGTTTTAATACCTTTCATGGGCAGTTTGAATACAACGTTTTGCCGTTCGGGCTAAAATGTGCGCCTGGCAATTTTCAAAGATGTATGGAGCGAATTTTGGGAGCTTTACAGTGGAAAAAGTGTATTATCTACATTGATGACATTTTGATTTTCTCTAAAAACTTCTCTGAGCATCTTGAAATTATGCAAGAAGTTTTTGGCCGGCTACGGGCTGCTGACCTGAAAATGAATCCGGGAAAATGCCATTTCCTTAAAAGGTCTGTTACCTATCTGGGGCATATTATCTCTGAACAGGAAGTTGAACCCTTGAAGGAAAGAATTCAAGCGATACATGACTTAGCTGTACCTAAGACGCTTAAAGATGTAGAGAGTTTTCTAGGAATGTGTGCTTATTACGCTAAGTTTATCAAGGGATTCGCCCATCTAGCTTCCCCCTTATATTCTCTTAAGAAAAAGGGAGTACGGTTTGTGTGGAATAATACACACCAACAATCTTTCGAATTGCTCAAAAAGAGTCTTGTTGAAGCCCCCGTACTTGCCCACCCCGATCTAGCTAAGGGATTTGTCTTACATACTGATGCATCTGATCTGGGTTTGGGAGCGGTTCTATTGCAAGAGCAGGATGACGGAAAGTATCATCCAGTTGCTTATGCGGCGAGGTCTCTTAAAAAGTACGAACGAAATACTCCACACACGATAAAGAATGTTTAGCTATGAAATTTGGTATCGAACACTTTAGACATTATTTGTATGGTGGACCGCCTTTTACTCTTTTTACGGATCATTCTGCTCTGTCTGCTCATCAGTCTTCAGACGAACGACGAGAGATAGTCTTGGACGCCAAACATAACTGTGATTTGTACCATAGTTCTGTAGCATAGCAATTCCAATGATTTAGTTTGTATAGATAGGATAACTTGTATCATAAAATGTGCACTGTATGTAATAACTTTGTGTGGTGCCTCGCACCCTAAACTGACATGCGGGTAAGGAGCTGACCGTTAAACTTTGACGACTAATTTTGATTATGCATTTTTCGTTGCTCTACTCAGTTAATCCATCCTTACTGATGTAGACTTAAAATTATCCAGTCGTCGGTCAATCCTTCTGGGCCATGATGCCCACTAGAAGCTCCGGTTGCAGCTTCCGGGACTCACAGCTTCTGAACAAGTGCTGCACAGAAAACCCAAGGTTTACAACCTTAACAAAAACATGTTACAAAAGTGATAGTTAAAAATAACCAAAAATAAACCGACAGTCAAAAGAAACTGTCGAAAAACTTGTCGTTCGAACTGGTTGCCTGTCTGTTTGTTCTGTATAGTTTACTAACTGTAAATAAGATGTCTATTTAACAGAAAGCACAAAACCTTACTATAAAAAGTAATATAAAGTGTAGAAAACTCAAAAACATCAGAAAACCTTTCTTAAAACATTCTTTTACTATTGTTATTGTGTATCATTTAAATAATTTGCTTGTTAGCTAATTAATCTAACCGGATAGTAGCTGATAATTCCTTAAATGATCACATTACCTAGATAAACTGGTGGAGAACAGAATGTTGATCGAAATATACCCAAACGAGACGTCAGTGTTATGCACAAAGAGATATAGCCTGCCTGGATTAGGGCCTAGTGACTTCTAGTTATAACCATGCGAATACGACCGATTTTGACTTCAGGTTTTGTGTCTAATCAGCCATGGCTCCTAGAGCCCCCACCTGTTGTGCTCCCGTGCCTGATCGCGATCCTACAGATGATACGCCGCCCGCGCCACTTACCTTATATTGTCCACCTGAAATGCGAGGTCCGTATCGAGACTATGATAGTTTGCCTGAGGGGTTAAAGATGTTGCGTGGAACTGTTGATGGTTTTACTGAGCCGGAGAAATATGATATGTTTGAGTCAAATTAAGTTTTCCTGGAGTGCAGTGCGCTTATCGCCTCATTTAAGTTCAGTTTAACTTGTAATCTTTTATTTCGCAACAAGAGTTTAGTTTAGTTCTAACTTTTATTTTTGTCCTGTCCCTTTGCATTGTCATATTTTGTGCTGTTCTTGCTTGCGATTCGAGTTACTTCATAGTGGTTTACATATTTCAGAACCATGTCTCAGAACCAGCTCAACAACTACTTCTACATCTGGATGGACCAGTACGACAATCAGTCGGAGTTCAGTGATGTCTCCTCTGATGTGATCGAGATTGACCCTGACAGCGATGACGGCATGTCCACAGATTTTGCCATCGGTGTGACCTCCCCGTCCCTTCCCCCGCAGCCCGTTCTGCCTGTTGTCCGCATTTTGCAACGCCACCACAGTCCGCCGACCACCGCCGCGGAGACTATGGATGCCCCCTCCAGAGGACCGGAGCGGGAACCAGTTACCCTGCCCCCCGAGCTGCGGAAATCCCACTACGACGATTGGGTCTACACGTCCCCTGCCCACACTGAAGTCTACATCCCCCGGCGGCCCATCTCCATCCTGGGGCCGGAGGTAATTTCGATGAGCACGATTCTTTGTTTGATGTGTTTTTGGAAATTTAAGTTATCTTTTTATTGTGTTCCCTTTCAGTTTCCCGCACCCTTCAGTTTGAGAAATTTCCTGCTAAGGCCCGCTTGCGAGAAGCTGTGCATGCACTTCTCCCCCCTCTCCCCTCTGTTTTTTGTCCCAACCGTCTGTGTGGTGGTAAATGTGTTTTGGTTTTGTACGAGCACCCAAGTTGGGGCGCTTCCGGTCGCATGCCGTTTGACCGCCAGCTGCCTCCCCTCATTTCCTTTCTTGTTGAATGCATTGCAACGCTCGCACCCCCTTATGCCTGCCAATCTGTCCTCTCACCAATTTAAAGTTTCTGTTAAACAATGGCTGAATTTGCACCTCTGAAATTCGGAAGGCGAATGCAAGATTTATTTGGAAAATATTCACAGAAATAAGAAATGTGTAGGAAATTGTTCACTGATCGCTCATTTTGTCGAACGTGATGCGTGAAGGCATGCTAGAATGAATAAAAACACTTGAAAGCGCTGCATGTTGAGACTCAGCTATTGTTTGTGTATGTCACTTTCCGATAAGTTTCTGTTTCAGTTGTATGTTTCTGCCTGGTCTGACAGTTTTCGATAGTGGTCCCATATCCCTGCTGATACGGTTAGTTTACACCGGACCTGAGATTCCCCGTTTTCCCCCCAAGTTTGCTGTCACACCACGCACCTACCACTGCACCATATGCGACACTGCTTACTATTTTCTATTCTCTGTTTTCCGTTTACTGTTACTGTACTGTTTCTGGTTAGCTGCACTGCTTGGAGTAGAATAACGGATTCTGGCTGATGAATTAGAAACACGCGCCATTAAGAATGATGAGGACGTTAAATCGTAGAGACCTAAAAAGATAATTATTAAGTAACAAGCATAAACTTTGTGTTGTTGCTGTTTTCTGTCCGTGCGTGTCTGTACCTACTGCAGCTGTATGTTTTCCGGTTCTCCCGCAATCGGGGATGAGTGGATCCAAATCATGGAACACGGATCTTCAATCTGCATCGGATACTGAGTTTTACTATTACTGTTTCTACTAACTTTTCTGTCCACTGTGTTTGTTCGTTGCACCTAGAATCCAAGGAACTTGATGTAAAGAATGATAACGTACAGATGAGTTTTTGATGCATTCTTGAATCTAACAGCCAGTGAGCACGATTCTTGAGGAAAACGAGTTGCTGAAACGTAACTTTACAGAAATTTGACTGGTGTCTGATAATTTGAAAGGGATACTTGAATATTCAACGGTTTAGAGATAGAAAAGCGAAGTACCTTGATTGATTGATTGATTGAACCGCAGTATGATCAGTTACTTATTGCCTTGTAAACTATTTTTTATGCCGTAACTTATTCCGTACATGGTTCTAATTCTAGGCTGTTTGCTCAGCAATGGTCATTTTTGTTCCTCAATTTTGGTCGTCTTCAGTTGGTCCGTGGTTCGATCCCTTTCTGCTGATTCGGAAGGTCCGTGGTTCGATTCAGCACCCTACTGTCGTCTGCCCTGACACTCGCAGGACGCTTTTCTTCACATCTTTCGATCCTAATTCAGCCTCTCCCACCAGAACCGTCTACACTTCATCTATTCCCTGTGGCGCCCCACGTCGGTATCCGCCGACTTTCCTGACCGATGGCACACCTAACGCCACGGTGATCGCCTCCTCACCCCCACCAGCACCGTCTCAGCTGAACACAACAACGGCACGGCGCGGATTCTCACCCGCCGGCCAATTCAACTGGAACCTCGTGCCCCCGGGGTGGCATGCTTGCACCCACTCCTTCCCCGGCCGATGTGAACTGATACCGGCCACCAACCATGGTCACTGAAGCAGCCTGGAGCTCTGACCGTCGTAGGTCCCTCTCCGGTCATCTCCCCCGTCCTTAACCCCCTGGAGCTCTAGCCGTCGTAGGTCCCTCTCCGGCTATCTCCCACAGAAGCCATTGTCCCACCTCCTGCTGCACTGAGCGAACCAGCCTCATCACTAACTTTGACTGCTACTTTCACTGCCACCACTACTGACAAGAAGATCTGATGAACTAGAATTTTGTGAACTGTATAGTTGTATGCCTATTTGTACAGTTGAGTTGTCTAGGTTGGAGCTTTAAATTGTACTATATCCGTAATGCTTGTTTGCGACTAATCCATGCTGTGAGTGACTGTTTCGTTTTGTTACACTTTCCCCCCCTAGTAAAAACCTACCACATTTTTTGCGGTGGAGGATAGAAAATTTGAAATGCTAGGGTCGGGCCGAAATGCGCAAAATATGACTGAATTTAGTGAAAATAATTGGTTTTTAATAATTGATAATAGTTGATATTGATTTGATTTTTGTACTTTGTATTCTTGATATATTGATTTGATTTTTGTACTTTGTATTCTTGACTTTTGTATTTCGTATTTTGACAGACTTCGCTTACATTCTGACACAAATTTTGTACACCTATAATCATATCTTATTTTATAGTTAGCTAAGTGTTTCTTTTTCTGGGTCTGTTGAATGTAAATCTAAAAGGTATTGGTCTTTGATCCACGATTGTCCTCTTTAATATTCGGTCTCTATTTGAAGTTGATTATTGTTCGCTATTTGAGAGGTTTTGACAAAGAAGTTGGAAATTTCTGACTGTTTCGTGATGGACATTTTTATTGGCAAAAGGATCAAAATTTGGGGACTTATCTCCCCAGGGAACTAAGTGGGGTTAATGCGTCCAAGTTTGGGATTTTTGGGAGCCTCCTTCACCCCGAGAGCCGAGTTCATACGTCACAGAGAAATGGCGTATGACGATACACACACGCACAAAACGCACTACATGAAGGGGAGCCGCAAGCTCCGCCTTACACGTCACGCACACATGATTGACAGGTCTTCCCCGAACCCCAAAGACTTTCCCCAAATTTCAAATCAGTCGTGGTTGTGCTGCCCAGCTATACGGTTATCACTTATTCTGGTTTTTGCGCTTGCCACTGATTTTACTCGACCGAGGGCCCTACGTGGGATAGACCGGTCTTCACTTTCTGGATTGCTATTTGGAGGTCAGAGAGGACCTATTCTACGTTATTGTGTTTACGGGGCCAGCCACGACTCTAGTATTCTTTTTACCAGTCTCAGTTGTTGATTTCTCGATCCTGTAATTTTATCCATTTCCCTTTTACGGAGGACCTGTCATCAACTCAGTGGACTCTACATCACACGAAGACTCAGGAACGTCAAGGTAGCTTGAGTTGTAAGTTTGACTTATGGAAATTTGAGAGCGAATCCATTTCTGCAAAAGTCTTGAGGATTTTAAAGAGTTGACTAAAAGTTGAGGATTGAACTATGATAATCTGAACCTTTCTTTTACATACCGTCGACTGTCATTATTGTTCTTGCCATGTTTGTATTCTGATGTCGTCTTCTGATGCAAAATCTTCTGGTTTGACTGTCGTTCTGTTTGTCTGTTCATGTACTTGGTAGCTAGGATAATTATATTATAGTTAATAATACCTACTTGTAATAATTGTCTAAAATTCATTAAAATAATAATTCTAGTTGTAGACCTTCTTCGGCTTAACCTGCGTCAGATCGAGCAAACATAGATTTAAATAGGTAGTATTCTAGAAGGAGTGATTAATTGGATACGTGGATATTGACTTAATCTAAAATGGTATTATTGGATGTTTCTATTAACCCCTGAGTGTATCTTAGAATAGTTAGAGAATCATAAATCCAAACCAGTGCTCGACACTGATCAGTGGAGGTCAGTGGTTAAACTTCAGGAAAAGATAGAAAAACGACCCCCCAACTAGCCTTTTCTTTACATTTAAAAAGGGTCCCCTACTTGGCAAGAGGCTTTCTTGTAGGGTGGTCAGTGGCGAGCATAGTTTCAACTTAATTCTTTTTTTCGATACATTAAACTCATTTATAAAACGAAAGACAGCGTAATATGTATAGATAAAACTTGCTTTACTAAAAGGGCCTCGTGAACCCAGGCCACATTTGAATCTCTCAGCTCAATTCAGCAGATATGGTACACAACCCAATTATTGCACAATCTGACTTGTTGCATGATCAAAAAATTAGCAGACAACTAGAGACGCCGTAATTGACGGTTGAGCTCTGGCGAAGCAAGGAATGGTTAATGGCTAATATATACTTAGTTCCATTCTAATACCTAACTAATTAACCAGTACTGAACTGGTGTTTCCTGATTTAAACGGATACATACAGAGAATTGGCGCCGACTGTATTTTTTATGTCCTGTCTGACAGCTTACAAGGCTTACAAGGTTTTCATGGCAATTATGCCGTCCTTTAAAGGCTTAAAGCCTCCAAACTGTCACTGAAAAAATATATAACATTAACTAGCCAAACAACTTCAAATGCAACAGGATTTTGTGGTAGTTTAAAAGATTCAGCTGTAAAAATTGTTCATTAAACGCTTGCAATCAGAGAGACATGGACGCAAAATGTGCTCATAATATATCCAGTAATTATTCTGAGAGCATCGAATTTACAATATCGATTCATCGACTGATTTCTGGAATATTTCTGATGGGCATATTAATTCTGGCAACAAATCTGGTAGCAATCGGTGTTATCGTTAATATGCTGCTGAAGAAGAGACTGTCCTGGAAGTCATATGGAATTATACTCAGCTTGTACGCAAGTAAGAAAAGTTTGAGTGCCTTTAAATATTGGCACAAAATGTAGCTAATCGATCATGCTGAGACTTGACCTCACCTTTACATTGTTTCCTTATACCATATATATTACAACTACTAGTGCTGTTACTACTTTCTAATAAAACTACTTTCTTTAAAATACAGCAACTACTTTCTAATATGCCTTCCAATTTCTAACATTAAATTCAGTTTCGTTCACAAGGACTTCTGTACTTTTACTTCATTTGACCATTTGCCTTCAAATGGTTCAATCCAAATAGCGTTTGCCGGATAAGCAGTAAAGCAGACAAGATGATTAAGTTAAAGTTGGATTAATAAGTATTCTGATTGTGAGGTTAAATTATCCCGAGAGCTGCTGGGACGCACATTTTGTCACCTGCAAACCAAATCTCGAGACTGAACGAGACCTCCTGAATATTGAGGAATATCAAAAACGCAGTCAAAATAGGAGGCTGCAAAGATTTTTCATCCTCACTTGTACTCCCAGTCAAGCTCCCCATCAATCATCACTGAACAAGTAAGAAATAGATTGGAGTCCCATTTTAAACCAAATTTCTTTTATATCAAAATTTTTACAGGTCATATAATTCCGGCTCTAATTATGATCAGTAATATTGTAAAGATTGGCAACAAGAACCTTTCTGTCAAGAACTTCATAAATGAAAAGCTCAACAGCATTGATTTTGTGATAGTCAAATTTGCCTTTTGGTATCCCAGTACCCAATACGCACTGCTCATGTTACTGCAAGCGTTTGCAGTGACCTCGCCTTTCAAGTACAATACTATGACGGTGCGGTCATACCTAACCATACTAATGCTGAGCCTAAGTCTAGCTACAGTGATTGGGATTATTAACGCTGCCCTATCAAGTTGGGTTAATGAAGGCTTCCGACTAATGAATAATATGGAATTAAGCCTGGAAGAATGGCATCAGATAAAGCTTCGATCCACAACTTTTAGCTCTTATCAGTTGGTCATAACTTTGTCCTTGTTGAGCCTGATAGTTGCCTGCTATGGAGCCGTGCAGGCGGCCCTGATTCGTCGCCAGAAGCTCATAAAATCGAACTCCACTTCCTCCCTCGGCTTCGACTCTGAAACTAACAAAACGGGCAAAATTAACAACAAGAAATACCAAGAACGAGTCACACTTACCAGACGATATCTCAAATTATTTAGCTACGGTATTGGCATTTATGCTATCTGTCTGTGTTTGCACCTGGTAACTGCCTTCGCCTCTTTCTACATTATCCATACTACTGAAGCACGATTGGAGCAGGATGTCTCTACAAATAACTGCCTCATCAGTATGTATCAAATTTTGAATGATCATATCAAAAAATTCCCATGGGTGTTTATGTTGGAATCGGTATCAATGTGTAGAATGTGGCTTGAGCCCTTAACTCATATGCTGGCTTCGCCGCATATACGACGTTTCATTTGGCTCAACATTTTCTGTAGATCATCGCGTTAAGATGCATCTTCTGAAAGTTTGAACATTTCAAAAAATGTGTGATCTGTCGGTAATCTGATTAGTCTGTATATAAATTGGATTAGCTGCGTAGAAATGCGTAGAAAAACTACACTCTACCTGCAAGGCGCTACTAAAGCGGACGCATACTTGTGAGTAACATTCGAAACCTTAACCGATTTAATTTAAATTTAGTGGAGGTACGTTGGACAACGTTTCTTATATATCGATCTCCACTAAAATTTTAAAATTGTAAACATTCTTAAATTTAGTGCAACCGCCATCCCCTCCCTATTTATAAGAATTAAATGTTTTAGTAGCGTTTAATGGCGAAATTTAAAATTTTTTTCTTCACTTCTGGGGCTCGGCCCCCCAAACCCCCGTTTGGGGCTTAGGATTTCGCTTTAAGTTGTAACAAGTCGCAAACTTGTACCATAGAAGACTTTTGAATTAATCGGACAACTTGCGTATAATACGCAGTGTGCATGTTACGCAAAACGAGAAAATTTACCCCCCCCCCCCCCTCAAAAGCCCCGACAAAACCGCCCCCCCCCCCCCCGAAAATTTTTTGTACCTACGCTACTGTGGTAATCTCTGTGTAATGAAATGCTGCGAAGTTCAATGTGAATATGCTGCATACATACGGATCGTTTGTTATAGAGGACGAGGTGGTCCGGATCAAGTGGAGTTTGCTTCAACAATAAATTTTTTTGGTACAGTAGATGGCGAAGTAAGCTGATCATATCATGTATATTATAAGGGGAGTCAGCTTGATTCAAGATTGACTGTAACGTGTACAGTTTCTCCCGTTTTGCTTGGCTGACCATTAGCATTTTACCTAAATATACTGCTACGACACAATATCAATCTAAGTCAAAGTGGTAGGATAACTGGCACAAGCCAGCCGAACCTAGCTGATTTGACTCTGTTCGTTGCTTGATACTGCCTTAATTTTTCCTACGTGGGTGTCATGATTTACAAATTAAAATTGGATAAAAATCTGCGGAAAATACGGTAAATATTTTAAAAAATTGGTTTCTGAGTGATTTTTTTCAGTCACGCCTTTCAGTTCCAAAGGAGTGGGCAATAGTGGTGTCTATGAGGGCTCGCCTATCAAAGTCCCGTTTTAATGAGATTAATATCGCTGTGAATAATACACGTAATTCCCCTACCTATGTTATTGATCTATAGGGCGCACGTCGAATTGTTTCCGAAAGAGCTATTCAGTATGTGATCCCTAAGAAGGAACCTGGTCCTTTCTGGCCTCGACTGCTCAAAGATTCTAAAAAAGTACATTGGGTCAAAGTTGATTTCAATAAATGGAA
Organism: Trissonchulus latispiculum; assembly: GCA_030248195.1. Taxonomy (NCBI): domain Eukaryota; kingdom Metazoa; phylum Nematoda; class Enoplea; order Enoplida; family Ironidae; genus Trissonchulus; species Trissonchulus latispiculum. Next base: position 44,803 of record JASAND010023953.1, read on the forward strand.
AGATGAAGACGATTCAGACGATGACTTGGGCCGAGAAGGAGGAGACATGGATTTTAGCAGTGTAAGTAGCAGACGAACGGGGGGAGTTGGGTGACACGTGGTTCGATATGCAGCACGTATTGATAGTTTATTTTCCTATTTCTTGGTCCCAGGCGCTAATAATTAGGAAGTTTTGACAGTTATTTGAAGAAAACCTTTGGAATTTTGAACGTCAAAAATAATTATAGTGAAATTTTCTGCATTCCTAAAGTCATTGTAGAATGTATAAATGATCCGTTGCATCTCTACTGCATAATACCAAGAGTACATAATACATAAGAGTATGACAAGCGTCATACGCTATGTATTATGAGCTCGCTACATCCTCTACACGCTATCGGCTGACCCCCCCATAAATCAGACCCCCTTGACCCCGCCCCTATACATGTACGGGGTCCAAATGGGGGTCGGGGTCTGTGTTAGTATACTTACATGTTAAACTTGACGGGGCCCCAATTTGTGTATGGGGTTTACGCTTGTATGATTTACACATCTGTGTACAAAATATACAAGCACGAGCCCGATCCCCCGTTTGGACCCCGTACATGTATAGGGGCGGGGTGAGGGGGGTCTAATTTATGGGGGGGGGGTCAGCCGATAGCGCGCATCGGATGTAGCGAGCTCATAATACATGGAGTATGTCAGCTGTCATACTCTTATGTATTATGTACTCTTGATAATACGTATATACGAAAAGAAACAGGTTACTAGAGAAAACAGAGAAGTTTACGAAAATTGAGAGAGATAAATTAAAGTGTGCTCTTCACTACTGTTTGACTGATATTTCCTACAGTTTACTAATCGACTTATAATTTTTGTAAAGCCTATTTTCTTGGCCCTGTCTAGCCTGGGATGTCAGAAAATATTTGAGATTTTGAAAATATGTTGATCTTTCAGTAAACATTCTTTAATTTTTGTTGATATTGAGCACAATTTGTTATATATATATATATATATATATATATATATATATATATATATAAGACGGAAGATCCCGAAAAGGTGGTGTGAGTTTGATTGGGAGAACGAGGCATTATGTGTTGGTGATAGCAGTCTTGTCCCCCGTCATAAATATCAAATTTTAACGGGAGTAACAGCCTTTGCACTAAAGTGAAAAGAACTAGCCTAATACGGGTGGAAGCACAGCGATTGAGTTCGCACTGTCCTCCCGGTCCTTCCTCAGAATCAGCATGGCAGCGTCATCCTCCAGAACCTGCAAGAAGGCAAAGGCTGTATAAGACAAATATAAGACTTAAAAAATGTCAAATGAATATGGACTCCCCTTGACTGGCTTATTTTTAGACCAAAATTTATGGGGGTGGGCTCAAAGTTGCCTCCCCCCCCTTAATGGGGGGGGGGGCATATTTTTGAAATAATTTTGCGAATTTTAACGTTTTTTGTGTAAAAACTGCCAAAAATCGCTAAGAATGACTAATTTTAATGTTTTTTACTCAATTTCGAAAGTGACGCTAAAATTCTGGCGCAGCCGGAAAATTTTTTGAAATTTAGCGTGCCGGAAAATTTTTTGAAAATTGAGGTTACAAATGGTAAAATTTGGCAATTTTTTGGGTTATGGGGTGTCGGGATTTATGGGAGGGGAAACCTCGAATTATGGGAGGGGAGAGAAAAATAAGCCAGCTTGATTTCTCCTACCGAGAAGAGATTCGCCTTGGAAAGATGTGCACCTTCCTGAAATCATATGCATCTGCCTTTGCTGCTGTTTTTTATACGTACTCGCAGTGAAAGCTATTCATATCGGATTAGGTGATACTAAGCAGGCACCCACCTTTATGTAACTTTCGCAAAACTGTAAAAATTTAAAAAATTTAGCTAACGAAAAGCTGAATCGAAAACATGGTTGTGTTCAGCGACCTGGGAAACTGTATGCAACTTTTTAACAAAATTGGAAATAAAATCTTTTGGTTCCCCTTGATCCCCCTTAGAAATCTAAAACATTTAATATCTTGCTGCAGATCGATCAGCAATGCATCCAAATGCGTCGATATCAAATTTGAACTAAATCGGTTAAGTTTTGCTAAAGTTATGCACAGGTGTGTGAGTCTGCCTTAGCATATAGCCCAGATTTATTTTGCATTATGTACCTTCCTAAAATCAAAAAACTGATGCATTGTCTTGTCGTCCTTTTCATAGTAGCAGGTGCGTCGGATGTATCTCACGTTAAACCGACCACTAGGTGTTACCGTGGCGGCGGTAGACAATTTCAGGAAAGAAATAATTTGTTGCCGATAGGTTCGATTTTTTCTTTACGCGCAAATTTTCTTTTCTCGTTTAACTGACTGCACTCTATATGCAGTTTTGGCTAAGCGTTTTATATTAGATAAGCTTACTTGCATGTTTATGCTGAAACCTATTAACATTTATAGAAGGAGGACAAGTTTGCTAAGTTCAGGGACATTGAAGGTTGTCCATTTTCCTCGGCTAAGGCTGGCGATCGCTGCCCCTTTTCTGGGGCTCCGGTATGTGGGTTATGCATGGAACGTTTTCTGCACTTTAGCATAACGGGCGCAACGAATACGGCGTCTCACGGTATCTGTTCGGATACTGAAGACAACCCTCCTCTGCGATTTTTAGCACTTTATAAGCATGCAGTTTCTGCTTTTATCAGTCGGATAATATTGGAGAACGGTTCTGGCGCAATGATTCTGGCGATGAGCCACCGTGGCCCTATCCGAATTCTGAGCGTATATACCTATTTTTGTGGAGTTGCTGCTACTTTTGAATTCTTTTTTCCCAATTGTGAGGTGTCAAAGTGAAACAGACGCGCTTTTCTTAACAAGTGGTCAGCGAATGAATGCACCTAACTTGTATGACTGTGTCTGTAGCACATCATAATGGATGCTTTCATCTTTGTTACCTCTAGAAGCCCCAGTTTTCTCGAGTAGCATCTAAAAACACCATATGCAGGCAATAGACTAATACTCCTCAGGAATATGTCTAAACTATCTATCCTTAAAGATACACTGTTAAAACTAAATTATCACTATTCTAATTGCAGACACCCATTTCTATCTGTCCTTTCTTCCTTAACGTTTGAAAGGAAAATTGACATAAAATGAGTTTCGAAAATTGATCCACCTGTACAGCATTTTAGTATTCATCGGATTCCCCGTGATATTCCCTTTTTTAAATTGTAGAATTTAAAATAATTTACAGAAAATTCAAAATATCTGTTTTTCTTGGTGTAGCAAACTTTATTTTTTATTTTTATTTATGCAAGCTTTTAGTAAAGACAGGATGAATCAAGCTCAATTTTTGCTTTAGTTCATAAGTCTTATTTAATTTAGTTAATTTAAATTGGTTGGCTCTCTGCAGAGTGTATTTTGTCGTTAGAGGCCCCAGAAATCGATTCCCCTCCAAAATCACTTACTCCGCCAGGGTATTTTTAGGGACTTTTCGGGGAGGGGGGTTGGTTTCTCGGTGCGAGACACCAGATGGGTTGTTTTGCTCGGAAACAGATCACCGAAATATGAGTACATAGTCGCTTTTACGAAATAATATTGAGCTTGGTTAAAGCAGTATCAAATAGAAACCTGTCCAAAGGTTAACATTTTCGAGGAAATTTGTTTGTTCAGAATTATCACCATGGCTTCAGGTCAGGACAACGTCGGAATCTTTGATTAAATCTGTTTATCCTCTGTTTAGTCCATTGCTGCAAATTAGAGATTTATTGTATATATATAGTTGAGTAATGAGTACCCATTTTTAGAAACTGCAATTTTTTTCTTTCTGATCAGAGTAGTTACCTGACGGATTCGTTTTACTTGAAAGTGAAAGTAGCTTTATGAACGCAGAACAGCTTTATTTTGGTCAGCGGAGTTTCTCTTCAGTACTATAACATCCTGGTTCTGAGGTATATTTAAGGTCGTGCACCCCTTACGTGCAGATATAGTTGCAGAAAGTGCAATTATTGCCCGATTTCATTCAAATTTTCAGAAAATACATCGAGAATGATAATAAACGTCCTGTAAAAACGCCAGCTTCATAGCGCTCATGTACCGTGAGAAACAAAAATTTGAAGTTCTAGAACTACGTATATATAGAAAATTATGCCCAGCGACTATAATCATTTTAAAGCTTATTATGTGCTCTACAACTTTGCTTTTAGACATAAGTCTCTAGCTCGTATCGTTTTTGAGCAGTGAATTTTTGAACACTTTTTGCTCGAAAATTGGTTATTTTTGACTCGATCTTGCTCAAAACAGTTTTGGAGTCAGTCTACACTACAAGCGTATGCAAGTTTATACTCAAATTAAAGAGCTTCGAAAGAGGCACAAATTAGGTTAATTAGAGCCCTGTACACTAAATGAGTCTAAAGTTCTGGGCGAATAACTGATTTTGTCAAATTGCGGCCAAAATTTTTTGACCGAAGATTGCTCCACAACCAATGGGTGGATCTAAAAGATATACTACACATAGTATGTTTGGACAATTTGCCCGGGGCGGTTTTTTATTTTTCTTTTTATCAGCCTCCAATCAAGAGCAATGATTTTTCAAAGCTGGATAAAATGCCAAATTTTCAGAAAATGCTCAATTGCTGCATACTGAAACGATATTTTGACAAAATCAAAAAACCGTCCCTGGCAAATTATCTCAGAAACACATTGAAAACGATCATTTTCTTGTTGCGTAAAAATTTTCCAGAAAAAAACTTGGTCAAAAATTGGCGCTATGTATGGTAAGTTCGCGACCAATACAAACCAGGTAGACAAGTTGATGAAATTTATTAATTTCGTTCTGTTAGAATTTCATGTTTCATGTTTTAAATATTTTAATTATCGAAATATTAGGGAATTGTCCAATTTCTTACACTTTGTTAACAGTTTTCAAAATGAGAAAATTTTTCATATTTTGGATGTCATATATGTTTGTTCACTACACTAATGACACTTTATGAGGCGACTGGCGGCGAAACTATCTTTCACTTATTTTGTAAAAGATTTTTCCAAAGCATCCTAAAGAACTTAGTTCTACACTTCTCCACTGATGAGCCGCAAGTGTTTGAACCAAGTCTGGCAGAGGTCGCATGCACTACTAATATAGGAATTTAATGTGTTTTTACGTGTACATATGATAACTGGAAAATGTTGGAATTAGCACGAGAGTGTATTTTATTTATTTCTTTAATATTGGACGGGCTTCTGTTTTTGTTTACTTCATCCCAGAAATAAATTCCGAAAAAGGAAAAATAGTGGTACGTAAACTAACTTGTTTCTATATACGTTTCAATGATACCAAACGACGCAGAAGATGTAGAGCTTCATTTTGATATGTGGCTCAATTTATTGCTCCCAATATTGAGTAAGTTATAGCTTTCCAAAGTGGACTGAATGTAAGGGAAGTGCGACCTTAAGTGGGAAGGTTTTGTGCAGTTGAGACGTTTATACACGTTGAGAATACACACACGTACAACAAACAGATAGCTGATACAATAATATTGCTGTTTAGATGATGCAGCAGATGGGAGGTGGCCTTGGTGGAATGGGCATGGGTGGAATGGGTGGTGATATGGGAGATTTTGTAAGTTGTCCTTTCTACTAATTATTAATCGCCTTTGTAATGATTGGGTAGTATCTGTATATCACGTACGTCTATTGTGTCTAGGTTGGTTGCATTGGTTCTGCATTTCAGTCTTATGCGATGTATTTTTAAACTACTTTGTGTTGTTTGTAGTATGTATGTTAATAAGCATTTTATTTCTTTTATAGGAAGACGTTGATAGCGATGATGATGGTATGTTGTAGTTTTGTTTGATGCCCTAATGATTAATGAATTACTGTGCACACTACCTTATTTTCCGCAGAGTTCTGCGTGAACAAGGCCAAACTTTTACCTGCAAGACAATCTTTTCTTTGCTTCTCTGAATACGATTCCTTATCTTGATTTTTACTTTTATGAACTGTGTAAAAATGCTATATATTAATAGTGTGTATTCTACATGAAACGTTCAAATTTGGGACCATTTAGAAATGCCCGATCTGGAAGATGGTGACGATAAGTCTGGTGGTGTACCGGCTCCTCCCGCTACTGGAGACGATCCTGAACCTGAGTCCAAGCCTGCCGAGAACGGACAGGGTGAATCCAGTTCAGATAAAGCAGGGGAAGGGGGTCCTACAACTGCATCTTGACTGTGCTCTTGAATATTTTTGATTACGTTGATACATAACATGTAGTGTTCACCATTTTGTTAATTTGTCACTTTATTTTTTGACCTGTGGTTCTGTGCGAAGTATTGTTTTTATTTTAGTGTATAACAATGTGCTGTAACGTACTGTTTTGAAATTTTCCATTCCTTCGTGTTAGATGAAAATTTGTTTTTATTTTCGTAAAAAGCAAGCTGGGATTTTTATAACCGAGGATCCTCGTAGATAATTGTTAGCATTGTTGTACTTAATAAGTTTTTCAGGTGGGTGGATATTAAAGCTTTAAATCATTAAAATACTGAAGCGTCTTTCAGAAAAATTACAAAAATTTCATTTACAACGAACTAGAGCTAAAATATATCTTCAGTCCTGTTCGCACTTCACCCGTTGTTGTACCACCTGTCCATTCTACTGAGGTATAGTTCCATACTAGTCAGTTTTTTAAATATCGAAATTTACACGAAACGTGATTGGTACTATACTCTCTATTCTACTGACTTTCAATACAAATTTCTGTGGAAATGCAGGTATTGTAGCAAACGTAAGGTGACAATTCTGGTATTGATGTTTTATTCCGATGATATACTGGTACCTAACTTTTGTGACTGTTTTATCTTTGTTTTTTGAAAAAGCTTGTTATCTAATCCAAAATTTCTGCTTCTAATTTTTTACGTTGGTTCGTTGGTTTACAGTTTATGCAAGTAAAATTTCTGTGCTTGCAATATTTTGAAAGTGATTTACATCGCAGGATGTTGTCTTCTGCTGATTTTCCAGTAAAGTTTTGTGATTGGCTGAACTGTTTTGACCGAGTTTGCGTCTAGGATAGCGATGATAAAATACAGTCTTGTTAATGTGAGTAAACTGCCGATATCATTAGCGTCCAGTGCTTTGCTACTGGTTTGCTCACTCGTCGTTGATCAAAAGACTTACTGAGTCAACAAGAAGCGGTTTCACTCTGAGGGAGTAGACCATCGCAACGGGCAGATCCTTTGTGTTTTCAAGGTAACGCACTTCGCACAGTTGCCACTTAATTTTTTGTGAGCCGGTAACCTGATTTGTTCAACACCCTAGTAATAGTGACTGGCACCTTTGTGACTCATTGCCAGGCTTGTTCTCACTTCAAAAATATGTTAATTCTAAAATTTATTCTGACTTTCACAGCAGCTATTAACTTCCGCATATTCTTAACTTGGGTTCGGAGACCTGTCTTTCAGTGACTCTTACACTGAGCTTTACTTTCTGTCTTGGGTAAGTTAAGTTTTTGGAAATTCTGACTGCGTTAGTTTAATTGATGTTCCAATCAAGCTAAGTTTAACAGACTAGGTTGGCCGGAATATTATGTGCTATTTCCAGTAGTTACGGCTATGCTCCTTAATTCCCCTAATTGAATCTCGGTTAAGGGATCATTGAAGAAGCTGAGTAAGCTTAAAATAATATGCTTAATGCACTTTGGTATGTTCTGCACAGCCAGGTTGAGGGCCGAGTCTTCTGTCTCTATCAAAATATAAAAGAAGTAGCCAAATCCGTGATAACTTATCTTCCGAGTCTGTTGATTTAGTTAACCCAGAGTTGACGAATTGGATTTTTTCTAAGGGTCATCCCACCAGAGAATTGTTGTTTCCATTCTATCCCACTGTTTACGGAAAATCAAATATAGTTTCATGCTGTCTCACATCGGGTGAAACTTGAATACAAATTCAGACAACTATAAGTCAACAATCGCTTCATTTAATGATTGTATAAAACCATTCAACATGTAATTAGTAGCTTTGACGAAACTCTTATCAAACTTTCATCAAATTTTCAAAATTTGACCCATTTAATTGATGGTTCAAGGTGCTGGTTCGGGTTCGTGTATTTTTGGGCTTTAAAAGCGCAATTGTAGTTGAAATTTATTCAAATTTGCTACAATTACATTGTTTACCCTATAAAACATGTTAGAAAAGTAGCGGCTTGAAAATTTGAGTTTTGGAGAAATTAGCTTTATTCCGCCATAACTTGCACTGTGACCACCCTACATGGACGAACTTATAGTCATTCGAATCCTCTTACCAAGACCTACAACTTTGCTCTTGAGGGTTTTCTTCGATTCCTTATGGTTTAAGAGATAACATCGAAAATTGATTTTCGAGGTTCAAAACCGGACATTTTTCGGAAAATCAAATATTGCAAGATTTCGACAGCTTCAACAGCGCTGGTCCGTCGGTCAAGTGTTGTCCATATTTGTGGTCCTAAAGGACATCTTACGCCCAAAGGAGAGCTCTCTGCGGTATCTCTGCCGGCGCACAGCAGGGAAAATGTGAAATTTTGAAAATCGCAACTAGATTGTTTTGAACACGGATTTCTCTCAACTCATGCAATCAGTTAAAAAACGGCTTTACACTCGAATTTTTGAGACAATTGTCGAGGGCTATTTTTCATGGTTTTCCATTTTGACTTTCAGTTCGAAAGAAATAAGCGTCCAAACTTGAAAATTTTGATGAAAATCGGACAAAGTTTACGTTTTTCTCAAAATCTTGAGCATCTTACTCGACTGTCGACTGATTTAAGTTATTTTGTTTCAGTTTCAGATCTCTTGACTGAAACTGAAACCTGTACAGGCTGTGAATAGTTTCTGTTTCAGTGACTGAAACATCACTACCAGCTGTGAGCTCTGAAGCATCGAGAAATTTTTATAATTTTGAAACAATTATCAAAAGTTAAAATTCACAATGCAAATTGTGGTATTCCACTGTAAAAGCGGATTTAATTCCAATTCCACCATCCCATATGGGATCTGAATGCTGAATCCCATCCCATCCCCATTCGTCAACACTGTTTAAACGTTTTGTCCTAGTTAGAAACAAAGTCACGTGCATTAGATAAGTTGCCGATAACAAACAAAAAGAAGTAAGTGTGGTACTTGTGTTTAAGTAACCTAATTTCAATATGTTGAGGTACAATGCCTGAAAACCCTTGTAATTTTATATATATAATGCTTACTGGTCTGCAAAATAAAACAAACAAGTCTGCATTTTGTAAGCCTGGCAAACGTGAACGAGATACGTGTTAAACGTAGGTAAACGAAAAGAGTTAAGAATTTCGCGCAATAGTTTGATTCTGTTTCCTTACTTAGCACTTCTGGGTATGTGGGGATTCGCCAATCCTAATGGTGGCCTTTAGTCGTGGCACTTCTCTTTCCCGAATGGGAGGTCAAATAATACTGACCCCTGGTGCAAGCAATTAATTGTGCTTAGTTGGCATTCCTGGGGTTGGCACAAATTCTTTGGATCGTGCTAGTTTTTCTACATAAAAGCAGGAATCATATCGGTTAGAAAGTTAATGTAAGACATTGATATATCCCATGAACAGTAACCTATACAGTATCCTAAAACTGATGGATTTCTTCGGATTTTTATTTTTAAACACTACTTTCGAACTTTCGGAGCTTCCAAGTTTTCTTCAAAAAACCAAAGGATTAAAACTGCACGTATTTGGACACTGGCAATACACATGCAAAATTGCGCGTACAGATAGTGTTTTAGAACAACCGGGTTGGACCGGCCGGCCGTTGGCCGTTCTTGGCCGGCGACCATCTGCTGGCCGGCCGCCTGCTTGCCGGCGGCTAGCCAGGCATAACCTTCAGTGTTTGAACACAATCTGGGCTAGAAAGTTGCTGTTCTATAAACATCTGTTGCTCTGATCAAATTGCTGTGTTAGCTACAAATTATTCGTGTTAGGCCGGCCGCCGGCCAACGGCCGGTCGGTAGCCGAAAGTTTCAAGGTTTAAAAAATGACCACAATGGCCTTAATACCACTACCTTAGGGGGGTCGACCTTTTATGTTATTTTGTGGTTACGGATTCTGCTCATTTTCGCACAAAATTCTGCCACACATGTTCTGCACATCGGGTTTAAATTTTGAGTAGATTCGTTCAGTACTTAACGAGTAATGCATGCAATTTAAAAATGGGTGAAAACGACGGTGCTGTAGCAAATAAAGATAATTTACTCCTGAACATTCTTGAAAATGAGCTTTATTCGGTTATATGTTTGATAACTGGTGTAAACAAAGGGTTTAGGGTAGCTTTTAATGAGGAAAGTCTACTTTATTGCTTTTTTAGTGATTTTAGAGAGCTAGCAGCACCGGCGCTGGAAAGTTTTGACCACGACAATCATTTAACTGCCGATAACTTAAATTTGGCGCATTTACGGACTATGGTCCAAGAAGAAAAAATGTTCCCGACAATGACATCTTTCGATTGATATAAAATTTAACGTACATATTTCGAAAAACTTGAAAAATCGCTATTTGGAGATTATGGTTGTCAAACCCTTATATTTTACCCCAGCGACCAACTGGGTGTACTAACTTGCACCATTTGCATCCAAACTTGACCTAAAGTCAGCAGTAATGGTACGCAAATAGATAGTCTAACATTTTGTAGGTCATATTTGTTGCCATAGCCTTATGTTATTTGCCAAAAACACTAATTTCGGAATTTTTTAAAAATGCAGAATTTTGCGTCAGAGAAATCTCGAAACCGGGCAGAGCTAACCAGGATCAATTGGTATCGTTCGAAATGTCTTGTCATAAGCTTTGATTTGTAGGGAGTAGAATTTTAATTAGGCCTTAGGGTATTTTTAGGGATTTTTTTTCCGGGAGGGGGGCTTCGGGCTTCCGGGCCCGGGGGGATGAAATTTTCAGGGGGGAAGATTTTTTCTAAAATGAGCCAAAATGGTATTTTTGGCGTATTTTGCATGGTGAAACACAAAACGTTCTCAAAAATGCCAGGATTTAAGGTAAAAATAGCCATTTGTACGAAAAAATCTCCGGAGAGCCGGAAAATTTCTGAAAATTTGACCATTTTTGGAAAAAATGTAGACCTCATTAAGGGGAAAGACCAAAATCCCGGGAGGTGCCGATTTCGGGGGGGGGAAGGCATTTTCGGTGGGGGAGGTCAATTTTGGGGGGGGGCTGTAAAACTACCCTGGGCCTTACAGCTTTCAGAATATTTCATCAAAGTTCATGACCCCCAATTTCAACGTTGCAGAACAGTCAAATTAGGCTGTTCTCAAGCTTCGAAAATTAATTAAAAATTTTTGAAGGCCTATTAATCAAAATTCCGCTTCCTACAAATCACCCCTCGTGATCGTATTTGTAACATAAACTGGACGTTGAACTGTTCCTTTTTTCACTTGCGAGATTTCTCTGGCGCACGGAAAAAATCACCACTTTTTCTGTTTCCTATGTTTAACAGGCTGGCATCAATTTGAGGTGAAATTTCTCGCTAACGCCGTAGGAGACCCCTCTTTAATTTCAAAAACGTGATAAAATATACAAATCAGACAACAAAATATATTAAATTGAGCAAACTCGGCCAAAAACGGATGCTCCCTTAATTAAGCGATTGTCAGCGACCATTGCTTGCTCATTATATCTGTCTAAAACTATAGCTTCCAGTTTCCAAAAGTTTCAAATATACAGTAAAGCAAAGTATTTCAGCAAATTGTGGTGTGTGCCTCAGCGATGGCACCTGGTCACTGGCTCAATTCTGGTCACTTTTTGGACCGGGTCAGCGGAGCGGATCAATAGCTTCGACCCGGTTTTCTGAATTTACCACAAATTTTATAAAGTCAAGTTGAGAAATGTTTGCAATTATAAAACATCCGTAATGGAAACCTTTAAAACGATTTTAAGAAAAGTTGAGAAATTTTTGATTTGATTAGAAGATTTGAAAAATGCTGTGCAGGCGCAGCGAATTAAAAACTTGAGCTAGAAATGCGCGGCCGGCTCGAAAACTTGTAAAATTGAGTAAGAAAGCGCCGCAGGCGATTAAAATTTGAAAAATTGAAATTAACAGCGCCACAGGCGACGAAAATTTTAAAAATTGAGATAGAACAGCGCCGCCAGCGCGAAAAGTTTTTATATTTTTTAGTAGTTTGCAATGAAAATAGCTCAAGTTTTGCCTTCTCCCACTAAAAATTCCCGGGGTTGGCGGTCCGAACCTCCCAAACCACCCCCCTGGGTGCGCCCATGGATGAGGTCTTGGTTGCTTTTCATTCATTTCAGTCATTTTCATTTCCTTAATCATTGCATTACTCAGTTCTTGGGCTTTCCTTCCCAATCACTCGTTGTTAAAGTATTTTCTTATTTTTATTTGTTTTAGCTTCCTACGGTTCAACGATTTTGATACGAAGATTTTAAATGAGTTCCCCAAAGGTCACACGATTTTCATGCTATCACTGTTCTCAGTCTTTAACTAGCAGAGATCGTCTAATTAGTCACTTGCGACTACGGTAAGTTTGATTTCGAAAAACTGTTGCTTATATAATATATAGTTTTCAAACTTTATGTTGATAAAGGAAGCAGTGACTAAATTCCACGGTTGCAGATCAGCTGTTCAGTTCATGTTCGGGCAGTTCCAGGCGCGTAGCCAGGTGGGGGGCGAGGAGGGCATTCCCTCCCAAAATCGGAGCACGAATAAATATTTCGAAAAGTTTTCGCCTGCTTAAAAATTCAAATTAAATTAAATTAATTTAGTAATTTTAATTTTAATAATTTTAATATTAATTAATTAATTTAATTAATTAAAATTAAAAATTAAAGGAAAAATTACTTTTCAACGAAAATATAGCAAAAAGCTCCAGATTTTGCTTGAAATTTTCACCAACTGTTTAGTTGCGGTAGAAATTTCAGAGCATTTTTGGCTTTTCTGGCATAAATTTTTTTCTCCGGCCCCCTCCGAAATTTTTTTCTGGCTACGCTAGTGGGCAGTTCCATAAATAACTGATAACGTGGTATGTGATTGTGTTAGATTCATGATCAAAAGTATTCACGACGTTGGACCCAAATTTCTAGTTCAAAGATTTTGTGATGAGGAGAGGACGTGTCGCGGATATTATGTCCCAATCCAAAAGACAGCAACAAATTTTCAGGGGGAGGGGACAGAGCCCTAGTTGAAGTTGATAAAAGTGTTGAGAAATAGAATTGAACCTTAAAAGCAAAAGCATTTTATCTAACTACAGGCACTGCTGTTGTTAGCCAAACGTTGTCTCATTATTATGCTACCAGGAAAGCTTAGCAGGAAAATTAAGGGATGCATTGGTATTGAACTGCCGAAATGATTCCCCAGTCATTCCACCGTCAAATTGCCCTCTTTTCAGAATGTTATCTCAGTGTCAAGTTGTTGTTTGATGTTTCTCTCAAAACATTGTGCATAGTATTGCACTGTCTAATGAATAGCTTGATTAACATCAAGAAATGAGGTAAATTTGGGCTTGCATTCGGATCCACGAAGGATAAACAGCATTAATCATAAAGAAAAAATGAAAAAGCTAACCCATTGGCTCTCTCTTGCTTGGGTCTAAGGCTTTGTCTCAGTGACTGCAGGCAGGCGCTTTTCACTAATTTTTTAAGTATAATGTAATATAGTTACGTACGACGCACTGGGTTTGATTGAACAACGTTCTTGCGTGTCGTTCTGTGTATTATATTTTCAGTGTACATAAACTTTTTAGGGTATGTGATAGACCACAGCTGTCTCGCTTTCCATTGAAAACAAAGATTTGTTTTTGGTGCAACCGCAGCTTTCTTCGCATCGATAAATTAAAACAACACCTAAGGTATGTACCAGGCTATGTACGTATATGTGCACGGGCATCTGCATCTGCATGACTTTTCCCTAGTCAAATTTCTGGAGGAGGAAAATCTGGGGAGGGACCAGAATTTTTTTCGAAAATGCTTAGAAACAGCAATATTTTCTCCTGAGCGCAACTTTGAACAGCCTTTATATAGTTCAAATTTGAGCTGAGAATTGCTGAATACAAACTTATTGTGGCAATTTTTCAAAACCTCATGTTTCCCTTGCATTTTGCAGTTATTGCAACGGGTGCGGACTGCGGGGCGGCGTTTCTGCTTTTATAAAAACACATCGGTACCGAGAAGGGCTGCTGGAGATGTCTTGAACTGTACAGAGCATTTTTGAAAAACCAAATGCAAAAACCATTTTAAAGGGATCAGTCGAAGCTCTGGCTGAACATGTTTTCTCAAGTGAAATGTGTATGAGGATGAAATTGAGCCTGGAATTAGCGTCGAAAGAAAGTCTTCCTTTTATCCAGAAAAAAGTTTTCATATATTAACTACTACCTGGAATGGGTGCAGTGTTGTACACATACATATTATAGCGATCAATCTTGTTTTATTTTTTGTTGTTTCAGAGCTTGCACTTCTTCTGCAGGATCTGTTACAGTAAACAATCCACCAAACCGTGGTAGTGTTTCCTCTATTTCTGGCACCGTTCCACAAATTCCCAACGCCCCGATTGAAGAGCCTGAACCTCACGATGTCGAAAGGATGGATATTGATTCTCAGGAAGTGAGCGAGGAAGAAGATGATGCTTTGATGTCAATGCATCGATTAGCCTCTGATCAGAATGATAATCTGATGAACGGCTGCAGTGCTCCAGCGATCGATTTGGGATTTTCTGATGATGACGGGGCTGATGAGGGTAACACGACGACTGGCCTTGATTCTTTGCAGAGGATCATCCAGTCCGATGATTTGGTGCAAAATTTGATTAGTGATGGTGGCGGTAATGATACCGTTCCTATCACTTCTACTGTTGGAAATTCCAGTGTGGGTACTAATGGACTGCTGAATGCTACCAGTGAAAGCTTACCTAACGATCTAGCCAGCGGTGCTCCTCCTGCTACCCTATCCCAGGAAGCTTTATCTGAGAACGGCACAGGGACTGATTTTAATCAGAACGACGATCATTCGGATTTGCCAAAGGTTACAGGCGCCTGCAATCCGACAGAAGCTCCCCCGGATTCGACGACGACTGCTGCAGGAGATGGTTCCGCCACCGAAGAGTTGGAGTCTTTTGATGCTGCCTTTATGCTAAGTATGGCTGAAGATTCTCCTAGTCCTGGTGTCGAACCTAACTCCAACAATATCAGCGGGGAAGAGAAACGAGCCACTCTGTCTCCACCTGTGGATTGTTCTGACGGCGGCACTTCCGTTCCCACCACCACCGCCACCGCCACCTCCACCGCACCTGTCGGTACTGAACTTGTGGGAAACTGTGAAACTGAAACCTCTGTAGACATTCCGTCGCCTGTGGACAGTCTGATTGGACCTCAAACGATGACATCAACGACTGGTGCTGCTTCGTCTCCGCCTCCCATTGATAGTGAGCATCATCAGACCGCTTGTCCCCAGTCTGGCCCTTCTGTCCTCTCCAATTCAGTCGTGGTTGTGGCCTACAATACTGCGGAACAACTTCCGATACTAGGGGGAATAATGGCTGCAGGTGCAATGGACAATGGTCCAATGGACAATGGAAGCGCTGAAGCTGATGCCGGCAAACACCCTATTAATGGTCATGCTGTAGAAGAGGAGCAGGTGCGTGAAAAATATGCGCATTCGCAAAAATCCTATCTGGATCATCCCTATTCAGCTTCACTGCTGTCTGGTGCTGATGGTACGAGGGTTAATGAAATGTTTGAAATTCAGTCAGACAACAGGGCTAGCGGTTCTTTTGAGTGTCCTGAACCGCATTGTAACCGAAAGATGGCCACTGATGCAGGACTGAAGCGGCACTTCAATCTCTGTCATAAAATGTGACAAATGAGTACGTATCGTATATCCTCAACTGACTATTACGTAAGGCTGCTGCAGCTTTTGCTTTATGCTTACGATTTCATTCTCCTATCCTTTCTGAACGTTTGTTGTTTTATGGTTATAACCGTTTCGTTGTTATGTACAAGCATTAAGGGGAAATATTGTTCAGGGTACACAATTATGGAAAGGTTTATGTAGGGCTCTTTCATGCTGATAGGATTTGTCGAAACTCTGAAGGAAACCAACTATTGCTTTGCTTGTAGTCACCGGAATCGTCTTTACAAGCAAGAAAGGGAATGTTTTGTAATCAAAAATTTTTGAAATTTTTGGCTGCTTATTAAGCAGTATATACGTAGTCCGTAACCTAAGTAGACCCTGCCTAAGTAAAACGTTTTTACTTCAATACTGACTGCTTTATGTCATAATTGTGCGCATGTAATAACGTAAATGCCAGCATGTATATATTATAATCATTGTTATTTTCGCATCGTAACCTGGAGCAGTTTTTTATTTTCTTCTGGTATTCTCGTTAATATTTTCTGTCTTACTTTTATAACTGTAGTTTATTTTGCAAAGTATTTTTACATTTGGGTATCGTGTATTCGTGTTTTGTTTGTTGTAAGTTTTATTTTGTTGTCTTGTCGTGTTTAATTAGACGTAAATCGTAAGTTGCGTGAAATAATTGTGTCAAGTAAGATTTTCTGGACGTATCGTACAGATCATAATTTGTACTGCTAAGTGCTAAATCATGTTTCGCATTTCATCATCATGAATCCATGTACTGTGAAAGAATTTACTTCATATACAATGTGTGTGGGATGTTAACGTTAACACATCTTAAGGGGAGGGGGTCGCGATTTTTCGACCATCTCCGATTTTTCTCATTTTCATATCATATATTTTGTAGTCCCCATGGGTCCGCAAAACAAGACAAGTGCGTTTGTTGTAAAACTTTTCCTATCATTCACAATAGCCCTCCAAATGTGACCCCGACATTTGTTAAACATAGGAACATGAAAAAGTTAGGAAAATTTTTCTGCTACCAAAAGTTTGAGCGATGCATAAAGAGCAAATCGGCTACAACTTGCTGTAAACCTAATCTGGACTAGGTAAATTGCTAATATCCATACGAGGTTATTTCCTGCAGGGCCGCTGATTTTATACGAATTTTCGAAGTGGAAGTCGATTTTTGCTCAAACGGTCAACAAATTTGTAGGTCAGTGAACGTTTTGTCCTGTCCTTAACTAATAACCCTTTGGTATAGAAACTTCGCATTTAGATATTAGCACAGCTTATTGCTAGAACCTTATTTTGCATATAATCAATCCCCATTTGGACTTTTGAGTAGCTCACAGTTTTGGTAGCCGAAATTTCATTTTTCTTCAAAAATTGTCATTTTTCGAAAATTTCATGTTTGCTGCTTTATAAGTCAGCCAAATCTTAAGTTGTGTCAATAAAATTTGGCGTGCTAATATTCAGGCATAGAGCCAATGTCTGTGTAAAGTTTCATGCCAACAGCCTTTGTTTTGTGCTGGCTACGTGCTACGATAGCATGGGGGATACCTATTAAAAATGTCAAATTTTCAACTTTTCCAAATATAGTCAAATTAAGCTCTTGATGTCCTGAACATTTTATCTTCTTACACCAAGTTTCTACAAAGCAGTATGAAAAAGTTGAGCGAGTTTGAAGCAAATGGCAGTCGGAACGAGATTTGTCAAATCGTCCAAATGCCGTTGCTCGCTAGTTGCTTGGATGCCACTGTAATTCATGCAGTAATAAATATCTACAGGTAGAGGCTTTAAATTGACGTATTTATCATGCCGTAATCTTTTGTCATCCCATGTGTACGCGGCTTCGAGCGAAGCCCTCAGCGAGGTATACTAGCGCAAATACTAAATTGTAGGGATTTGAACTGCAGTATTTCTAAACTGGATTGACCCTAGACTCTAAAAATCTGTCTTGTTTTTGGGCACATAATATGTGGTATATTATGGTGGTATACTATAACCAAAAATAAGCGAAATCGGTGACTATAAAATTTGGTACCCGGCGACACCCCCTTAATGGATAGAACAATACAAGATTATAAACGAAAGAAAGGCGGATGTCACTACAGCAACATTTGCTTTGAGCTTAAAAAGCTGCCCGTCTTCCATGATACCGGAGAGTTGAAGTTTTGGGATTTTTATTTAGTTTCTAATGTATATTTAAGTCGGGCTAGGATTGATCGTTTGTAAAATTCGAACTTTTTAAAAATATGCCAATCGCATTTTCCATGTGGGTGTCAACGGGAGCAAACATTAATATTTTCACATTAGCCGAAAAGTTGTGTATTTTTAATTATGAACACAAACTTGACATCTATTTTTTAGACTTTTTTGTTCAGCCGTTTTATCTCGAAATAACCTTTGTGTGCTCCTCGCAAACAATAGAATAGTATATACATTCTTCAGTGTTTAACCATCTACCATTTTTATATTTTATAGTGGCAGTGGTGTTGATTATGTTTTCTCAGATCATTGCGTAACAAGGTAACCCTTGGATATTATTAACTGATTTGGTTTGAAGTATTTTAAGTATATGTGTATCTGATGGAAGATACTTTCATTATATACTTTGTCTGTATATACTTAATGTGTCACCTTACCTGCTACATTAAATGTTGTCGTTGAGCTTCTGAATTCTGTACTCTTAGGTTAGGGTCTCACCCTGATCATAAACCACAAAAGATTAATGTTGAGTGATCAGGCCAACAACAGATAACCGCAACATACAATCGTCGGTACCTGGTTAAATAATTATCCATTGTCAGTAGGAAAGTGCTCACTGTATGGGTACTTACTTGCAAAGCTTGAAAACTGCGCTTCAAGTTTCAGCTTGTAAGCTGCAAGTATAAGAATCGTGGAATAGGGTCTCACCTAGAGGGGGGCCGGTTCCACTAGAATCGGTTGGAACCGGAACCGGAACCGAACCGGAAGGAATTTTAGAACCGTAGCCGGTAGGATTTGGAACCGGCCGGTTCTACTCTTAAAAATGGACTTGAACTAATTTTTTGCAGGAGTTTAAAATTTGCAAAAGGTGGATTTTGTTTTTGTGGTTGCCATTCATATTGTCTTTTTCAAACTAGTGACTGAAATTGAAACTAAAAATCTAGTTTGAACTGAAACTAAACAAATTTAGGCCTGAATGCTGAATCGAAAAACTGATTTTAGATTCGTGATCAGCACCCCAGAAAACCCCTGTAAGCAAGTTTTCAGCAAAATTTTTTCGAAAACGTTTCCCTTGGTCCCCCCTTGCCGAACTCAAATTTTAAAAATTTCAAAATTTTTGCATTTTTGAAATCAGCAGGTCCGAAAACCTACCTCCACCAAATTTTAACTCAATCAGTCAAATTGTGCTTCTTCGGTATATACTTCTACAGAGCTGTGGGGGGGGGATAATGGGAAAGACCGGGGAAAACTTACTTCCTTTATTCTGGAAGGAATTTCGTAATTTTTTGTTTTCATGCTTCTGATTTTTCAAACTTTGTTACGTAGGTAATTTTGTGTGTATTACAAAATGCAGTTGTGAAAATGTCTCTAAATTAATTTTAACGAATTTTTGAAATTTTCTGTTCCAAATTCCAATTGTAATTGATGAAAGACGGGAACTTTCATTCAGACGTGAACGATACAGCGCCGAATGAAAACTTTAACCAGGTTGCATATTTGAATATTAACCTCATAGAAAAGAAGAGAGCCCGATGGGATGTAGTCGGAAATTGAGTATATCTTCTCAAAAAAATTGGTAAATGGAAGGTGGTGTTGTCAGCATGCAAGAATAAATTTTACAGGAGAGAAAACTTAGAAAGTTGAGTACTTAATTCGTATTTTTAAGCTATCGAGAGGGAACGGAGAAGAAAGTCAATCAAAGTTTAAACAATGGAACAGCCTGTAGAAGTAATCTGTTGGCTATTTTTTGCAATCAAGCGTCTGTACATTTCTTCGTTAAATATAACTTTAATATATGTATATATATATGTTCTTCTTTCCAATTTGGCTTTCAGCTTTTAAAAAGTTTAAATGCATTTAAATGTTTTGGAAACTATTTGCTTCTTTACAGACACTGTACTCTTTTTAAAAAATTAAAAATTTAAGCTCCAGTATATCTTTCTCAGCACGTTTTACTGAAACGTTGTGCAGTTTACAAGATTCTGTTCAAAAGGCGCTGTCTGCATTTAGATGCACAGTAGAATCACTAGAATCTCACCGTTAATTATCGAAACAATTTGCTCGACCATACTAAAGTTTTAATTTTTACAAGTTTTAGTGTATGCTGTGCATATAGTTGTAATGGAGCAAATTCAAAGTAAGGCAAATACTTTGAAATTCGAAGTAAACAAAAAAGTTTAACCCAGTTGGTTATTATCGCATTACCTATTCCAATTGTTTTGCAGTATTGCTGGCTTGCATCCAATATTACCTAAATAATGTTAAAATGTAACTACGAATTTTGTATTTGGAACCGGGAACCGGAAGCTAGAACCGGAACCGGAACTCTAGAACCGGAACCGGAACCGGAACCGGTTTTGAAAATTAAAACCGGCCCCAACTCTACACCTGCGTGAGAGTACGGGGATGGAGGCTGTTTAGCTTCAGTGCCAGCCATTAGTGTGCAAGCAGAGCATAGATTTTGCCCTGATAACATAGAGCATGCCAACTGCCAAGTGGTATATTTTTGACGTGCGGCTTTATGAAGGATAGTGTTAGGAGTACACTTTGATCTTATTATTTTGTAGCTGCTGCAGCTATTCAAAGTTTACATAGGGAATTGAGTGACTAGAAGACGGTTGATTCGGTAGGAAATTGCAAATTCCGGGCCATCATGCTCAGTGCGTGCCGGACGCAGGGGCTGTTCGGAGGCTGCTACACCATTCGGATGGATGGCCTTACCTGACTGAAATGACCGAGCAACCACAGTTTAGTGATAGACCGATCTTGCACATTTCCGTTACCACTTCCTGAGCTGAGCTTTGCCTGACCCACGTCAATACAGCTATGCAAAATAGATGCAGAGGCCCTTAAAACTTATTAATTTAATTTGGAAGATTGGATAGTTCAGCGTAAGTTTTGCTCTATATATTTCTGAAGTTTTTAGCTTTGTGCAATGTCAAAAAGCTAATGGCTTTTAAGAGCCTTTTCAGGGAGAGGTTAAGCGCGGGGGTCCACTTTTGGGGTCATTTTTTCGACTTTCTCTGATCTCGCCAATTTACACTGATTTTATTGTCCAAGGGTATATTTTAACGAGTTTTCAAATTAAAGTCAGAGATAAGTTTCTTCGTAAATTTATTAATTCTAATTTACTGAGGGGTAGATTATTTGATTCCGTAGCTCTGGCTTGTTTGTTTGGGGAATAAACGATAATTACAGGATAGTTTAAATATGGTAGCCAGTACATTCAGTTGCTACACGATTTCAATAAGTATTTAGCCTCTTCAGCACGATCCAAACATAAATGGGATTCAACCAAATCTCCAAAAGTAGTAAGCAACGCTGTTTCAATGCTGCTGTTGCTTTTAATAAGCCAAACGCCAGTGTACCGTAATATTCAATGAATGCAGTATTAGTTCTTTGTTTTGCAGAAATTATCTTCCCTCATACACTGGATTGCACCAAAACAGATAATCTCTAGCTTGAGATTATCTCGAGATTAACTCGAGATTAGCTGGAGATTATCTTCAGCGAGCATTGCACCAACTAAAGTTAGAGATAATCGTGAGCTGGAGATAATCTCCAACCACTGAAATTTCAATCCTACCCCCGAGTAGGATTAATTCAGGATAATCTCGAGTTTTCCATTAGAGATGCCTGAATTTGATTGTTTGATTTGATTGTCCATGAGCATTTTGTTCTATTTTGACAACAAGTTTTGCACATTTTATAAGCATCATAAGCACACTTAACAAAGATACTTTTACAACGGTACCATTGGTACAATGGTAAACACTACACAATGGTTAATTAAGCTAATATATTCAAAAATATTTTAATTTTATACATATACATAAATATGTTTTTTACATTAATCAAATATCTTTGTGTTTGGATTTTCCAAAAAATCCTTATTTAAAATGCTAAAGCTGGATAAAATGATCAAACCCAATATATTCCTAGCTGATGCCGCCCAATTTAATGTCATTTTGTAGTAGTAGATACCTTCAAATTTGAAATTGTCACGTTTTAAAACAACCGAAAAGTTTTATTTTGATTGGTGAAACTGTTCATCACATGACACGAAAACAGAATTTGATTGGTTAATCCTTAACTAGAGATAATCTCGAGCTTAAGCTGTAGATCTGATAATCTCGAGCTAATTTTGGTTGGTGCAGCAGATAATCTCTAGCTCAGACTTAGAGATAAGCTACAACTAATTCAATCTTGAACTTGAAGATTATCTCTAGCTTAAGCTAGAGATAATCTTTATGTTGGTGCAAACGGGCGATAGTCTCTGGTTTAGTTGGTGGAACTATGTACCCAAAGTCAAACCTAGGAGGGTTATTGACACAAAGTGGCCGATAAGACAATTTGCACACTGGGGAGGGAGAGAACTAATCTCCTGTGCCTACTGGATAAAAATATTTTGGAGGGTAAAAAGAAAGAAAAGAAAATGATATAAACTCAGCTAAGTTTAGTTTTATTTCACGGATAAGTTAAACTTCAAAACAGTATATATTTGGTTGGAACAGTTGTAAGTATGGGGGGTGAAAAAGGCCCCTTGTGCTGATTTCTGTACTCAAAATTTTAAGAAGTTGACGGCAGCGGACTTTTCTTTTTTCCTATCTGAGATTTGGCCTCCCATAAAGTCATAAGTCTTACGGTTGTCGAGTAATTTCACCTCAAGGTTGAGATTTTATGTGTTAAAGTTAAACATAGGAAATTTTAAATTTTAATTTAAAGTTGTCATTTTTCACGAAAAAATTTCCCGGCAAACGTTGGTGATTCTGGACAAATTATACATTAACGCTATATTGTTGAACTGCTGTACACTGGAATTAGAATTTTAATTCAGGCCTTTAAAATTTTTTAAATTAATTTAAATTTAAATTAATTTTTAAAGGATTAAAAACTCCAGCGCAGCCGGTCCCAAGCCCGGTTGAGAAAGGAGGAGGGTATTTGAATTGATGCTCCAGTCGTGTTAAATTTTATTCCTTCAAAAATTTATTTATTCAGTTATTTTAATGTATAGTTTGCCCAGATTCATCAACGTTTGTCGGGAGATTTTTTGGCTGCACGCAAAAAATGACAACTTTTAAATTTCTTATGTTTAATACACGAAATCTCAACTTGAGGTGAAATTACTCGACTACCGTAAGAGTTACGACTTTAATTTTAAAACATTGTTAAAATATACCATTTGGACAATAAAATATGTGAAAATCAGCGACATCGGAGAAAGTAGAGAAATGACCCAAAGATTCGCAAGGAATAGGGCTAGTCACTAGTCTATCCATTGGTTGTGGCTGGCTGTGTGCCTTGAAAGAGATAATACAATGCAATACATACAAAATTTATTTATTCACAACTTGTATACCTAAATTTAAATTCACTAGCTAGCAGAACCAACTATATTATGCTTTAAAAGTTAGAGCCTTGATTGCTTCATGGATTAACAGTGCTCCCTCTCGCTCCTAAACAAAAACAAAGAGTTCTGTAAAAGTGCTGTCGGATCGGTGGACCAATTCTCTACGTAGGTATGCGGATCTGGGAGACAGTGAAAATTGAAAGCAATTAACAATCGACACTTGCAGTTCAATTTCCCCCCGTTTGGTTTTTTATGCACGCACACTGGTATATCCGTCTACGTGGTTAGCGTTAGCCTAGAGTAAACAAACATGAAATCGAAAAATAATTTAATTTGCTCACTGAACTGATCTAACTATGGTTTTTTTGCTATAGAGAAAATTGTAAGAATTTACCGGGCAGGGGAGTAGGTGAAGTGTATGGTCCTGCTGGGCGACATTTTCCATTTGCTTGCCAGTATCCAGTGTCACACTGGCAGAACCGCCAGTTCACAAATAGTCCCGGCGCGCAGACAGAATTTGACACCCAAGCACTGCACTGGATGTCGGTTTGGCAAATATTCCCCAGAGTCGAGTGTTGATGAACGCTTCCGGTTGGATTCCTTCCCATGGTCGGGCGTGAGATCACACGACGTTGCTGTCGTTTGATTCTCATCTTAGCTGAACTGTAGCATCGGACGTCCGTCCATAAGGCCATGACTGAAACAGATAAAACTAATCTCTGAAAAACTAACGAAATTAGGATCCTTGGGGCGTAATTGAGCAAATCGTGTAAACTCACTCAGTCAATTGTCATTCGTGTGACCTAGAACTGCAACATACAAGCAATATTTCAATGGTGTTATTCTTTTAAAATATATGTACCTAAATCTATTGGACTTTCCAAAAAGGTGATCAAAACTTTTGCCTGAGATTTATATATACTACCAAGAAGAGTGTGACAAGCGTCACGCTCTTAGCTATCAAGCGAAAAACATCATCTGCACAATAACGGCTGACCCCCCCCCCACAACTGAGTATGTGCACTTCAAATATTTTTGCCCGCTATGCCTACGTTCTAAAGCTCGCTACAGACGCACACTGAACTAACTGACTAGTTGTGTTTTTGAGCTTTAGAACGTAGGCATAGTGGGCAAAAATATTTGAAGTGCACATACTCAGTTGTGGGGGGGGGGTCAGCCGTTATTGTGCAGATGATGTTTTTCGCTTGATAACTAAGAGCGTGACGCTTGTCACACTCTTAGTTATTATGTACTCTTGATACTACCAGGTGCACATGAAGCTTGAACTGACGTGGCTACACACAGTCTGTCAAAGCCCTTTAGCAGCAGTCGATACAGTATACATTTGAATTTATTCCTTGTATCAATGTGGATCACGGTTTTCAGGCAACGTAACGCCGATGTCCAATCGAGCTATTGTCGTTGCAGCTGCGCTGGCTGCTCTCGGATCGTTTAGGTTGCTTGCGCCCAACTTGGCCCGAGAAGCTTGTGCGGTCCGAGCCTGAGCCCAGTCTGCCTCGATAGTTTTTTGCAGCACAATCATACATTTACAAATACAGTAGTCATAGGATTAGCTATAGCTGTAGAAGTCGCCTGCCAAAACATTTATATGGTTGTGCTAAATATAGCTATGTAAGCTTATATACATACTACCAAGAGTACATAATACTCAAGAGTATGACAAGCGTCATACTCTATGCATTATAAGCCTGTTACTGTTACATCCTCTGCACGCTATCGGCTGACCCCCTACCTAAATTAGACCCCATCAGCCCGCCCCTGTACATGTACGGGATCCAAACGGGGGATCGGGCTCCTGTTTGTATATATATTTTGTACACTGATGTGTAAATCATACAAGCTTATACTCCATGCATAAATTAGGCCCCGTCAAGTTTACATGTAAAGTATAGTAACACTGACCCCGATCCTCCGTTTGGACCACGTACATAGATAGGGGCCGGGTCAAGGGGGCCTGATTTAGGTAGGGGGGGGGTCAGCCGATAGCGTGTAGAGGATGTAGCTGTAGCAGGCTTGTAATGCATAGCTTATGACGCTTGTCAACCCTTATGTACTCTTGATACTACTAGTCTATAACAAGCAAGAATTTTGTGCAAAATGGACCTGTTTTGACCATATTTACGGTAAATATAGACCTGCTGCGAGTCTATAAATATGTAACTTCCTCAACTGAAGAAACCAGCAAATAAAATTATGTTGAAATTAAATTAGTTTATAGATACACAATGTCGTATATATTATATGAAACTATTACAAAAAAATATGTCTGTAATATTTATAACCATGTTTATGTTATTAATATTGTTAATGTCACTAAGCACTACGTACTGTCATTGTTTTAGAAATTTCGGTTACGGTCACGTCACTGTTGTTCTATAAAGGTCATAATGTTACTTCGGTCACTATCATCATTTGTAACAATTTTATTAACTGCATATACACTCTGTGTGACCCTGGGCGATTGGTGAACTTTAAACTGTTCTTGAATCAAGAGCAGTTTAATAGTCCATCAAGACGCCTGGGGACACGCCGATTCACATGTAACATGTTATACAACTTATTATACTCCCTTTTGTACGCAATTAGACCCACTAAATCTTATTCTTAACATCCTAACCCACTTTAATCCTTCTTTTCAATTCACCTTTCTTATACCCTAAAGGGCCATAATTGCGTATAAAAGGGAGGTTCTTATTGGGTACTTGGGTCTGTGGTGAAATAAAGTTATTTTATTAACGTCGTCGTAGTGTCTTCGATTCGAACTAATCTTCTAATTCAGACCCATACAATTCTCACTAATTCGAACTCAAACGAATTCAGACTAATTCTAATTCAAACTGATTCAGACTAATTATAATTCAGACGAACACAATTCAGACTAATTTATATTCAAGTCATTCACAATAAGCCCAGCCCAATTATGACTAATTCATATTCAAACTAATTCAAACTCAGGCTAATCTAATTCGTACTAATTCTACACCACATACGATCTTAATTCTTAGTGAATCGACCATTCGTTAACTGTTACATTTTTGGAGGTTCCACCGAGATCCAATCTTACCGTGGACTCGGGAAATTCATCTCAACAAATATCAAAGAAGAGGACGACTCCAGTGCCTGGCTCTACGCGAGAGTCAGAAGATCGAGATAAGAAGTTGCCAGAAGAACTTCCAAGTACTACGACTGACTTGCAGGTTTCTGAACAGTCGACCCAGACTGATTACCTCGTAACCCGTGCTCACGAATTCACGGAGAGAATCCAAAAGCTCAGCCCTAAAATAGCTGAGTCTACTGAAAGATTACAAGAAATACGGCTGTATACCTCTTCAATTTCCCCGGGAAGAAATCCACAGATTGCAGCCACACTGAAGACTGAAGATTCTACTTCTGATAGTGAAGACTCTGCAGAAACAGTTTTTTCCGGTTTTAATCAGTCTGATATTGACGAAACCGAGAGAATAATTGCCCGGATGAGTACTCCTCCGCCAGGACAACTACCGGACTTTAGCCAACTACAAGCAGCCCTGCAAACCCTTCCTGGAAGTCTGAAACAAGCCATGTCAGGGTTAGGCGGTGTTACCAGCCTTCTTGGGTTACGGTATTCGGGACAAGCTCGTGAGAGTTGGAAAGAATTTATCGATTCATTCGATATCATTGGGACAACCAATAACTGGACTCCAGATGAAAAAGCCAGGATGTTGCCTGTCTGCTTAGAGGGACAGGCAAGAGACACTTACGCTGCTCTTGACGCAGCTACAAAAGCGAACTACAGCAGTTTAATTAAGGCGTTAAAAAGCGCCTTAGAACCAGCCGAAATGGCTCGGTTTAAGAGCGCCCAATTACATCGGCGCACGCAACAAGTACATGAAAGAGTTTCTGATTTCGGCGCAAATATCAAGAAACTCGTCAAGGGCGCTTATCCAGCATTTGATGCCGGACACCAAGAACAACTCTGCCTTGAATTCTTCATTTCCGGCCTCCTGCCGCACTATGGTCGCCTAGTAATGGCCAAGGAACCGCAGAATTTCGAAGATGCGCTGAAATATGCAAAACTCATCGAAGCTGGCGAATATTTAACAGCCGGCCTTAGTCCTTCAGGCACTATACCCGCACAAGCTATGGTAGAGACCGTGGCCACCGGAAAGACAACTAAGCCAGAAGATAAAGATTGGAAAGAAGCATTTAAAGAAATTAACGACAAACTGCAGAAACTCACAATGGACCACGAGCGCCAAAGTGGATACGTTCTAGGTTTAATGGAAAGGCCGCAAGCACCTCAGGTAACTCATCAACCACTTCAGGAACGGCGCGAGCCCAATTTTCAGTCTAAAAATGTCCGAAGCTGGACTACCGACAGTCGTATTATCTGTCATTACTGCAAAAAGCCAGGACATTTCGTTATCAACTGTCGCAAACGGAAACGTGACCGAGAGGCACAAGGATCAAACAGCACTACAGGTAACTGGCGCCAAAACCATACCAACCAAGCAAACTGGCGGAATCGGGGTAACAATAATACAAACCAGCCAATTGGCGTGCCTCGAAACCAACCCAACCAACGTTCCTACGCTATTGCTACGAATATGACAGGGTCGACGGTAGATGAAACAACTGCCACAGATATTACCGAATTACAAGAAACCATCAAAATGCTCACCGAACAGAACCAGGAGCTGCTAAACAATCAATACTCAGATTTTGTGGGCAGCATAACAGTCCGGCCCACCGCTGTCGACAATCAAAGCAATGACGCGCGCAACTGCGGCGATTATTCCAAAGTACCTGATACGATTGCTGACGCAAACAGCTCTCCAATCTTCGCTATGTCAACTGGGAATACTCCAGCTACTGAATTTGTGAGAGAGGGATCGCACGAACGAACGAAGTCACAAACAAAGGCTGGAAATACTCAGCAAGAACCACGACGAACCAAAGAATACTCGCCTTTATCCAACTTTTTCGAAGGCTACTCGCTGAAGTTGGCACTTTTACTCATAGCCACCTGCCTGATAACACCAGTTGCCTCAGTTCGAAGCATTAATGAAATGGCAAGCGGGCCGATGGTGTGCCAAACAGAGCAAGGAAGAGCTCTGTGGCGATTACCGGGACGCCTCCGGTGCAGCTCTACAACAACTCCTGCTCGTAGAGAGCTAGAAGATGTAGAGTTAACCCTCTATAAACGTAACTACGTTAAATATAAGTCGAAAGCATGGAAATGCACTATGGTGAAACAAACTGTACGGACATTCACCTACTTTTTCGCAACCCACCACTTAAAAGAGGAAGAAAAACACGATTTGAGAGTGACAGGAACTGAATGCGAATCCATGAGAAGATTCCACCAATGCGACGCTGGACCTCTTACATTGCGTGGCGGTCTGTGGCAGACGGATAACAAAGTAAATTACGAATGGTCCGGAGGGGGTATGCACTGCTGCCACTGGCAGAGCTACACCGCCACTAATTGCTTCATGTATGAGGCGTACGTCTATAAACGTCACAGCAGTGAAAGCATGGAATCAACAGCTGGATGGGTAGAACACTGTGATTACAGATCTGGTGGGTGTCAACTTCGAGACGGTAGTTACCTACTATGGGAACCAAACCAGGACGAGCGATGTGAATTCCTCGAATGGCAAGCACTATCAGGCGAAATGTGGGGAACTAATTGGTTAGCAGACAACGACCAGCTGGCACTCACATTCAAAAGCGGAAAGTTTGCGAAAGATTGCGAAGGCCGTACTATTCAGCTCAC
This sequence comes from Trissonchulus latispiculum, assembly GCA_030248195.1. Classification (NCBI taxonomy): domain Eukaryota; kingdom Metazoa; phylum Nematoda; class Enoplea; order Enoplida; family Ironidae; genus Trissonchulus; species Trissonchulus latispiculum. The sequence continues at coordinate 73,946 of JASAND010023953.1, forward strand.
GGATCAGGGTATCCCCGTGAGACTCAACACGCCAAGCCACAAAATTAAACGATCAACATCAAACTTCACGACACCAGAACAACTGATGGCTAGACTTCAAAAAACAGAAAATGTAGGGCCTCAACTTAAACAGTGGGCTATTAACAACGGAATCGTAACGACCGATCTCATGGCTTCGTCACTACAGGCACAAGAATTTAAACTTGAAAGGAACCTAAATTTTGCCTTCAAACAGGCAATGAACGCCGCCTGTCGTTCTATGGCAACAATCATGGAAGTCCTCAAAGCAGATATGATGGCAAATCCAACGCTTGCGATCAGAGCAATCTTAGGCCGGAACGACATAATTGCAAGAGCAGGAGGAAACGTGATATCTACATGGCCATGTCAAGAAATCGAACAAGGATTTTATCACTTCGAACCGATGAACGAGTCTTGCAGCATGGAAATTCCAATTAAATTTTTACTCAATTCACAGGAATACTCCGCCTACCTCGATCCTATTACTAACATTGTACATAAAAATCCCTATCCAGTTGACTGTAGGCTAAACAGAGAAATCCCTGTGCAGTTGCACGGGAAAATGTACACGTATCAGAGCGAAACTGGCGATTTAACGCCACTACTACACATCCCGGAACTCAGAGCATTCTCGTGGAATACTACCGAACCTTGGAGTTTTCAACCTACAATCTTCAGCCAAATCGTCATGTATAATTTCTCTGAAATTACCTCTGAAATCAGCCTAAACGAAATTATCGGAGGGTTACAGTATCAACAGAAGATTCTACAGGAACTCAGTGATCGCACCACCCGAAGATCACCAAAACAAGTGGCCCAAGGAGTGGTTACCGGAATAATGAATAAAGGCTTCTTCGGATTCCTTCATGGGTTCGCTGTTAGTCCATGGCAGTTATGGGTATTCCTAGTGTGTACCTACGTAACACTCAGTTTCCTACTATTACACTGCTGCCCAAACAATATCCGAAATGGCCTTACATTCAACATACCACGATCATGGCCTCACTTTCGAAGATGGGCACACAGACGCAGGCGCTCAACTTCCAGAGCTTTGATGCTAAGATTCCGAAAAAGAAAACGCAGCAGCCCAAACGGCAGTTCCAATAATGATCAAGACCTAGACGAGCAAGAAATGGTCATCCTGCCTCCTCCTTGTCCACTAGCATCCGCGCCTACTCTAATAGAAAGAGTACGACATATGTCTACTCCAGCACGAGTCCCTACAATACTGCATATACCCGCAATCGACCCAGAAAAACAAGACCAGGAAACCAATTATCACCAAAAACCTGACTCGTTATACCCACAGAAAGACCTTCAAGTTGACCAACAAACACAAGTCTCACCCGCAGTGACTACTTTCCTCCCTCTTCATGCACCTACGGTTAGTGCACATACCACGTACTGGCCAGATACCTTGAATTCACCAATTCAACGGGAAACAACTAATTGTACTGGCCAATGCTCAACAGCAATACCAATCAAGATAAATTCTACTCCAGTCAAAGCTCTAGTCGACACTGGCTCTACCATCACTATAATTGATGAAAGTACCTACAGAAGACTACAACTATATAATTCCACACTGGCTGAAGAAAACTCAAATATATCAGCAACCAGCATGACCGGACACGAGCTAGCAATCCTTGGCAAGTCTGTTATACCGCTGCAAATTGGAACCCAAGTCTTAGACCACTCAACTTATATAGTCTCGAAATCACCCCACGAATGTATCTTAGGAACTGACATTCTCAAACGACTTGGTCCCATTACAATAGACCTACAACGGGAGACAGTAACTATACACAAAAGACAGTATGACAGCAAAACCCAGCATCCCACAGCCACCATTAATGAAACCTTAACGATACCCCCTAGAACGCAAGTAACATTCTCATGTGGAATCAAAGACCCCATCAACGAAGGAATATTTGAACCCAATCCTCGTTTCGAAGCCGCAACGGGACTGTATGTAGCAAGGGCAGTTGTTACTGGTGGCCCTCAAATCCCAGTTAGAGTTATGAACACTAGCAACGCGCCAGTAAAAATTTATGCAAAGACAAACATTGGATCTGTATGCACCATCCAACCAACAAAAGACGTCGCCGCAGAAAATCACGTCGAAAGGGCACCGAATCCATTATCTGCAGTTGACCTCAGTTCGACAGAATTAACACCGCCGCAACAAAACAAGCTACTGCAATTACTGAATCAGTTCATTGATGTCTTTGCAAAAGACGACAATGATGTTGGCTGTGCTACCGCCATCAAACATTCTATTGATACTAGTGATCACAAACCTATTTATCAACGGCCATATCGAACACCGGTTTCGCTCCGTTCAACAGTTACCCAGAAAATCCAAGACTGGGTTAAACACAAAATCATCGAGCCAAGTTCATCTCCATGGGCTTCTCCGATAGTCCTAGTTTCCAAAAAGGACGGAACAATTCGAATCTGTGTAGATTTTAGAAAAATAAACGCCATTACGAAGCGAGACGTCTTCCCCCTCCCAAGGATCGACGATCTCCTAGACTCCTTAGGAAAAGCTCACTTTTTCAGTACTCTTGACTTACAGTCTGGATATTACAACGTTCAAATGAGTGAACAAGACAAAGAGAAAACAGCATTCATCTGTGAAGAAGGTTTATTCCATTACAATGTCATGCCATTTGGTCTAACTAATGCACCAGCCACCTTTCAACGACTAATGAACATAGTCCTCTCGGGATTGCAGACCAAATTCTGTTTATGCTATCTAGACGACATTATCATATTCTCGTCCACGTTTGAACAACACTTGTCAGATATCTCGAACGTATTACAACGATTACGTGACCATCGGTTAAAACTAAAAGCCAAAAAGTGTTACTTTGCTTGCCGTACAGTCAGTTATCTAGGACACACAATCTCTAAAGATGGACTGCAACCCGAGAATGACAAAATTGCAAAAGTTCGCGACTATCCTACACCTACAAACCTTACAGAATTAAGGAGCTTCCTCGGACTTGCTTCTTATTATAGAAGATTCATCAAGAACTTTGCTCAAGTAGCCTATCCGCTCTACTCCTTATTGAAAAAGGAGAACCAATATCAGTGGACAGACGACTGTGAACATAGCTTTTCAACCCTGAAAGAATGCCTTACCACCGCTCCCATCCTCGCCTTTCCAGATACAAACCGACCATACATCTTACAAACCGATGCCAGTGGATTTGGCCTAGGTGCAGTACTCTCGCAACTTGACACTCTAAATAAAGAACACCCAGTAGCCTACGCCAGTCGCACTCTTACAAAGGCAGAGAAAAACTACCCTGTTATAGAACTAGAAACTTTGGCTATAGTGTTTGGTGTGAAATACTTTCGCCATCTCATCTATGGACAAAAGATTACAATTATCACCGACCACAGCCCTTTACGATGGCTTATGACAGTAAAATCTCCCAGCGGGCGACTAATGCGATGGATACTTCAACTGCAAGAGTACAATCTGGATATACAATATAAACCAGGGAAGAAACACAGCAATGCCGACGCCATGTCCCGCCTCCATTTTCATTTCCCGAACGTAAATGATACAGCAGACAAGGTTTTGGCCATAACACTCAATGACATCTCTTCGCTGCCTACAATGCAACGAGAACAACCAGATATTAAAAATTTTCTTGACTACCTACAAACTGGTTCCCTACCAGAAGATCTCAAAGAAGCAACTCACACAGTCATCAAAGCAGCTCGCTACTTCATTGAAAATGGACTTCTTTATCACGAATATCCGCATGCCAACAAACCAGGCAGACTCTTTATTCAAATAGTTATTCCGAAACTTCTTACATATGAAGTTTTTAAAGCATGCCATGAAGATGTCACAGCTGGACATCTGGGCTTTGAAAAAACTTACCTCAAAATCTTAAGCCGATATTGGTGGGATAGTATCCGAAAGGATGTCAAGGAATGGTGCAGAACGTGTGAAGCCTGCATTCGTAAGAAAAATCCTCCCAAAGCGATAAGAGCACCACTGGTCTCGATTCCAGTAGAAGGTCCATGGGACCGTATAGCCGTTGATGTTCTTGGCCCACTTCCACAGACAGAAGAAGGTTATAAATATATCATAGTGTTCACGGAATACCTCACCAAATGGGTGGAAGCTTTTCCACTGATTGACACCAAGTCTGAAACAATAGCTAAAGTCTTTGTTGAACAAATTGTCTGCCGTTATTCCTGTCCAAAAGAACTGCTCTCAGATCGCGGAACTAACTTCCTAAGCACACTAATGGCAGAAACATGCAACCTATTAGGAGTTACGAAGATCAATACTACAGCTTACCATCCACAGACAGACGGACAATGCGAACGATTCAATGGGACACTTATGCAGATGTTAAGTAAATACGTGTCTCATACACAGAAAGACTGGTCCAGTTTTATTAACTTCTGCCTTTTTGCATACCGGACGTCGGTACATTCTTCCACCCTGGATACTCCATTCTTCCTTAACTTTGGCCGCGAGGCACGGCTACCCCTCGACACAGTATTACAGAAAACTCGTGGAAGTTATTGCGAAATCGAAGACTATAGAGCTGATCTTGTCAGCAACCTACAGGAAGCATGGAGCCAGGCTAAAGAAAATATCCAACTTGCACAAATAAAACAAAAGCACTACTACGACCGCAAAACAACAGACGTAGGATTTTTCGAAAATCAGTTAGTCATGCTGTATGTCCCGGCCCTAACCAAAGGGAAAACTGCAAAACTTAACAGACCCTGGCATGGTCCCTTCCGTATCACCAGACTATCACTCCCAACAGCGGACATACAGGATTGTAGCAATCCCACAAAGCCTAACCAAAAAGTGCACATCAATCGCCTGAAGCCGATAACTACCAGTTATTACATTCCCCCTTCAACATGCAAT
>JASAND010023954.1:0-18787 GCA_030248195.1 Trissonchulus latispiculum
GACCAACAAGACTAAAAATCGATACACTTTGGCATGGCTCATATATGGTGGAATATACATCGTTGTTTCGTTATGTATTATGCTGGGCAAAAAGCAGGGTGCGTAGACAGGTTGCACTTTCCAAGACAACGAGCCTAGACTGGTTGCACTTTCCAATGCGCGTAGTCCGGTTGCACTTTCCAAGTCAACGAGCCTAGACTGGTTGCACTTTCCAATGCGCGTAGACCGGTTGCACTTTCTAAATACGCGGCCGGGCCGGGCCGAAATTTTTTAGCTGCGGGCAGGAGCGGGCCGAAACGGGCCGGATCAACTCTAGAAAATGTTGTAAAATCACTAAAATTAGCCACACATCTACTGATTTTGGTTATTTTATGGTGAAATTCAACATTTCGTAGCATAATTTAGCCTCTCCATCTTGTATTGACGCCTTTGAAATAATATTGTTAGTAAAATTCTAGAATTTTTCTTTCGGCGGGCCGGGCCGAGCACCATTTTGGAGCGGGCCGGGCCGGGCCGGGCCGAAAAAATCCGGCCCGTGCTCATCTCTACCCCTCCCCCAACGTTTTCTCAGGGTACGGTACACCTATGGCTATAAGTAGATTAGTGTAGCAGTTTTTCGTTTTTCATTAGCAACTTTTAGTCAGGCAAGTGAAGGGGAGTGCGCTATCACCTACGCTGTTTCTGCTAATGATAGATGACATCAGCCACCAGATGCCAGCGGATGTTCAGGTCAGCATGTTTGCTGACGACTTAGCAGTCTGGACTCATGCGAAAACTCTGGAAACTGCTAGAAGAAAAGCATAAGAGGCATTACATCAGATCAACAAGTGGGCTAAACAATGGTAACTCCAGATCTCTGTGGAAAAGACAGAATGTACCTTCTTTAGCATGGACAACTTTGAAGCCACGGAGCAGATAGTCATCCGCTTGGACGGAGAGCCAATCAAATTCAACCCGACCCCGTCATTCCTGGGAATTACTCTGGATCGGCGACTATCCTTCAAACAACACATATTGAAGGTGGTTGGCAGAATGAACAAGTGTGGACAGATCATAAATGCATTAGCCGGCAGACGATGGGGCTGCAGCCAAGCTGACCTACGTACTGTGTATCTGGCATACATCCGGTCGCTGGTCGACTACTGTGGAGCTGCTTGGCTGCCATGCGCTGCAAATTCTAACATCCAGAAATTGGAAATTGCTCAAAACAGAGCTGCCCGCGCAATTACCGGAATGACTAGATCCACACCGGTAGACGCTTTGCTTGCCGAATCAAATCTGGTTCCAATTAGACTCAGGAAGCAGGAGCTGGCAGCAGGAGCCGTGGAGAAGATCAGAAGACGAGATCAGTGTCTCCAGTTATCTAGCTGTCTCGAACAGCCAGTGAGAACGCGGTTGAAATCCTTGGGCTCATGGGTGATGGAAGGAAAACGAACTATTGAAGATATGGGGCTGGCTAATACCATCCCAGAACAGATCCCTGTGCTAGGTGTTACAGCACCCTGGAGCCTGCCTGACTTTGGTGCCATCAGTTTCATGCCAAGCCTTTGCCGGGCAACGTCGAAGGATATGCCCGCATATGAGCTCAAATTGACAGCCTTGGAGACAATAAACCGCTTAGGTGCACAGCAAATCCAAATATGGAGCGATGGTTCCGCGATGCAGGGGACCACAAATGGAGGTAGCGGATAGAAAATCATGTGGCAGGAGGAAAACGTGTACCTAGAAGGAAGAAAGGCTGCGGGCGCACTTTTTTTCTAGCTACAGAGCGGAGTCGGTGGCCCTGGAAGGGGCACTAGAGCAGCTGCGAGGACTGCAAATGGGGCTAAGAGGAAAATCGGTCCTGGTTTGCACAGATTCTCAATCTTTGGTTGAGAAGTTACAACGTGGACCCAGTATGGCAAACAGCAAAAAGATACAGGCTATTTGGGAGCATCTGGTGAAAATCCAGGAGAAAGGAGCGAAAATCCATATCCAGTGGATACCTGGCCACTGCGGGCTGGCTGGAAATGAGGAGGCTGACTGCCTTGCCAAGGAGGCAGCCAAACAGTGTCAATCAGGCCTGCCAGTGGATTATGGCACGGAGAAGAAAGCCATACGGCGGAAGATAATGGAATCCTGGCATGGTAGCAGGAAGAGAGACTTCTACTATGACGTCACTGAAGGGAAACCTCGACAGCTAACAGCTGGAAGGAATTTTACTCGAAGGGAAGAGGTCGTCCTGTCACAAATTCGGACGGGCCACTCACCGGTTCTGCAAGAATATCTTTATCGGATTGGGAAGGTACCGTCAGTTTTATGCCCAAACTGCGGGATGGAACCCGAAACGGTGCACCACTTGTTCCTGTCATGCCCGGCTTGGGATGCAGAACGAAGAAGAATTTTGGAGTCTCCCCTCATACTCTGTCAAGAGTATTAGGGAGAGAAAAGGAAACTGTGGAGTTCCTACGACAAACCGGACATCTATGATGGCCGGATGTATGATCAATGGATCGATTGCTGAAGACGAAGAAGAAGAAGAAGTCAGACAAGGGAGTCTACCGGTTTCGGAGGTTTTGCTAAATATATCATATGTGTGTTAGGGGGGCAGCATAGGTGTGTTTGGGGGGACCCCTCCCCCCAAATGGAGGGGTCGCCGACCCATCCTCCTAAAAAATTTTTTCTACCCCTCACCCCAAATGGAATGGCCTGCTCTTTTTGAATAGTTTTGATATTAAGTTTTTATGGCAAATTTTAAACCTCCGTTAACTTGGCCGCGCCATGTTCGAGAACAAACGATTGATTGACATCAAACGTTTGGTCACGTCTGATCACGTTTGTTCCACAAATGACTGTCGTTTGTTCACGGTTCAGTTCTGAGATATTTGCAATAAACTGAACCTTGGAGCTAAGTTCACGCTGGCCGCGCCAATTCATTATTTTACTAAAATTATTATGCCATTAAAAAGCCTTCGTTTGATCACACATAGATTTTATTTAGTCACGCGTAGTTCTTGAGAAATCGTGATGTATTTAATTTCAATTTTTTAATCATTTTTGCTCAGGGTGTAATTTGCTAATTTTTACTAGTAGCTGGCAGGGGTGGGACGTATAGGTGTAATGGAGACTTGTGGTTGTGGATATTGGTGCATATGTGGATGGATTGGTTCCTGGGGGGGAGGTGCGGGAAACCCAAAAATTGGGGGAGCAAAATCTGAAAATTTAATTTCGGGGGGGGGGTCGCCACACCAAAATTTGCCGTTTTTTTGGCCAGGTCCCGGCCCCCCAACACGCTGCATACATATGCTCTCCATAAATGTGTTAGGGGGGACACCATATATGGGGGAGTTTAAAAACAATGTCTAGTGTCAAAATTACTTCATAGTTGAATGTTTATTGTCATTAGAAACGGCTGAAAATGCGATTTTTTGGCATAAAAATCGAAAAATGTTTTTGGGGTAGGGTTGGGGGGCGTTGGAGGGTCTCCAGAGGGACCCCCAGAACCCCCTTATGAGACATCAAAAGCGTCACTCCCGTAAGCGATTTTTGGGGCAACTTTTTTAACGGAAAGTGGTACGCGGATGAAACTTGACAAATATTCTAAACTCGACACGTACAATTTTTGCGCACATAATCTGCGCAGGATCTGCGTAGCTTCTGCGCAGCCTTGTTTTACACGGTCATTCGACCATTTTCACTCATATTATAGGGGTCGCTATACCGCGACCCCTATGATATGCAATGCAGCAATATATACGTATATATAATAAGTCTGTAATGAACATACGATATATGCTGTCTTGTCCGGTGCGCTCCACCTTGAAAAGTTACTATACGAAACAATGGGGACGCAGCTGAACGGAAATTTAACTTAAGGTGCTGGTTTCCTTTCGGGTATTTTTTACTCATACGACTTTAATCCTTTACGCAAATAGCTAAAACTTGCTAAATAACCTATTTCCGTGCTCTTTAACATTCCGGGACCAGTCCCGAATTTTTAGGCTAAAAGATAACAAAGTTTTTTGATTTTGGCCTTAGGCTCCCAGTAGGTAGACCAGACACGGGATTGGTTCTTATGGCTGGAAAGAGGACGCAAAAATGAACATTTTTACTTTTACAACCTTTGAGCTTTCTCCAGTGGTTAAGTCAGTATGAGCAAAAAACCATTTTGAGGGTCAAAAAATGGCCATTTTCGAGGAAATCAATTTTTTCAAAATTACTGCCAAACCTTACGAACAATTTTATTCCATTTATACTCAATCGATACAGCGTCCAAATGCACATTTTATGAATCCCTATTAGCCGGACTTTATTACTTTCAGCTAAAGATTTGCCCGGAAAACCATTTTGGCAAAACTGTGGTTATTTTGTTTTGAACATCGATTTCTCAAAAACTACTCGACAGATTCCGGAGATTTTCGGCGAAATGAAAATTCGTACTATTGCGGAGGGACGTTTTTCTTGGTTTTGGTTAAAACGTCCACAGTTTCGAGAAAATTTAGTGCAAAGTTTAAAAAATTAGTGCTTCCGTGCATTTTGCGAATTTTCTCAATCGTTGAGTGATACTGAGCAAAACCCCAAAAATCGTCCCTCGGCACATATGTTCTCTCTATGACAGCGCAAAAAGAAATTTTGTCTGGTTCTTCAGATTAGAAAAATCAATGTTCAAAAATTTTTGGTCTATATTTAGCTGCTATGTCACCAAATATTTCCTAATTTTTTAAATAATTTTGCTGGCTTCGTAAGCTCATATGAATGTCCTGGTTATAAGCTTTAAAACGATGTATAAAGCTCTTTCCAGCTTCCAAAATTGCGAAAGTTATAGCATTTGAAAAAATCACCAAAAAAGCAAGGAACAAAAGGATACCACCACCTTAAGGGTGTCTTACTTACAGCCATCGATCTCTTTGTGCCAACAAAGTTAAGTTTACAACATTACTCCCCCTCAATAATAATGATTTCCCCCTTAATCAAATTTGCGAAGATTGAAAAAGAGAAATATAGATTTTGGAAAAAAACTATAAAAGACAAAGTGCAGAAGAAAATAAAAATAGATGGAAAATTGCTGTCAAAGAATTTCGAATTGAACTAAAAAGAACAAGGCTACAAAATGAACAAGCAATTAGTTAAAATCCGAATGTTCGAAAATTTTGGTCCTTCATAAATAGGCTGAGAGCATAGCATGAAACTAATTTTCAATTACAATAGGCTGTAGGCAATTTTTCCAATTTAATAGGCGATTTCGATAGGCGAGCGTTGCATAAAACTAGAGCAATTTTAATAGCTATTAAATTTCACCATAGAATCAGTATGATTTTTCAAATATCAAAGAGGATGATTTGTTTCTAATTATATCTGCTTCTATGTGCTATTCAGCACAGTTTTCTTCGGTAAAAGAGATGAAAAATAGAAACATAGCGTGCCGTCAATGTCTAAAAAGCACAACTATAGAGGCAAACTTTGACAGTGACATCACGCGAAATCTAAAACGCATTGATTTGAAAAATTTGAAATTAAAACATGCAAAAAATGTATGCAAACGTTAAGTAAAAATTAATAAACAAACCAAGCTCTTGTGAAAACACCCTATTGCTTGATGTTTCATATTATTTTATTGTTCCCTATTATTTTATTATTTGTTGTGTTATTATTGTTTACTATAATTGTAATATTGTTTGATTAGATTACAAAGAGTAAAAATCAACGAGTCCTTCTCTGGTTGGACACCAGTACTTAGTGGAGTCCCGCAAGGTTCAGTTTTGGACCAATTTTATTCTTTATCTACATTAATGATGTAACTAAACCTTTATTGAATTCCGGTATTAAAATTTTTGTTGATGATGCTAAGTTATTCTTCGCAATCCAAAATCCAACTGACGTTCAAAATATACAAAACTATTTAAACAGGCTATACGCATGGGCGATCGAGTGTCAATTTCAGTTTTCTGTACCTAAATCTGGTATTTTAACACTCTGTAACCCAGACTTCGATTCGGCTGCAAACTTACTTTAAATGATATCAATTTACCTCATGTTACGACAGTAAAGGATTTGGGTGTGCGGATAACACATGACATAAACTTTAAGAAACATATTGAAACAATAACTAAAAAGGCTAGGCAGGCTTTAGGTAAAGTTTTAAGATCATTTGAATCTAAAGTCTGACCAAAAAGTTTTGGGACCGAACCGTGAGCGCCTGTCCTGAGTTAACCTTTGATGTTAGCAAGAGTACATAATACATAAGAGTGTGACAGCAGGCAAGCTCTCTGTTATCAGCTGTAGGTACATGCTATGTTCGCTAACGGCTGACCCCCCCCAAACGTGTATGTGCTCTTCAAAGAAATTCGCACGCTATCTTTGCGTGTTAAAGCTCGCAACAGACGCACATTGAACCAACTGAGTAGTTGTGTTTTCGAGCTTCAGCATGCAAGCGTAGCGGCCAAATTTCTTTGAAGAGCACATACACATTTGTGGGGGGGGGTCAGCCGTTAGCGAACATAACATGTACCTTCAGGCTTCAGCTGATAACAGAGAGCTTGCCTGCTGTCACACTTTTATATATTATGTACTCTTGATGTTAGTCTACATAATGTATATATTTTTAGAAACCTCAGGAGGATGAGAATCCGGTAAAACCATCACATCCTGTCTATATCCGGTAGCCGGATACCAAATCGATAAAAACGCTTCAGATTGGGAAAGAGAATGCTAATTAATTCATGCTCTAGTATATTGCCCCTTGGCCCAAGACATTTCCGAAAATCCAGTCACATCCTGTCCATGTCCGGTGACCGGATGCCTAGGTCACAAAAACTGTACAGCAAGAAGGGTAGGTCGTACAGTTTCCTGATTGAATTTTTGGATTCCTCGGGTCGAAATTAGTCTGTATAAAAATTTTGTCTGATTTGGACCAAAACTGCCTGATCTATGCTCATATCCGGTTGAAAAAACCGGAAAAATTGGGTTTTCCGGTCTGGTGCTCGGAATCGCGGCTAGAAAATGTTCGTTTTTGGCATAACGAATATTTGGGAGGCTACTTTCATTTTACCAGTGTGTTGTGTCTTCCTCTACTTCTGCTCCTCTACTTACTCACCAAGCAATCCGACTAACGATACCAACTGAATGATTAGTTCAACCATATCTAGCGTGACAATAGTTACACATAATGTTCTACAAGAGAATGCTTGCAGTATGTCATCAAATCAAACTTAAGATACCACATCCCCCCTCACCCAGTTAAAGGATTTAGGATTGCTTATCAAACCAAACGTCAAAAAATAAGTCAAAATTTTATATTTGATTTTCCCTCTTTAAATGATGATTACGGTTTTTTGGGCATCACTATCGTCCTTTTTGTAGACGGTATTGACCCCCAGTTGTAGATGCAGATGGGCAAACTTTTTTGAAATGCCCAGTCCCACCTCAGCCATTGCAGGTTGCCTTGGCTGCAGGACATCTAGCACAAACGTGACGTCTGGAACAACTTCGACATTGTGCTTCATCACCACGGACTGCGCTGGACGGACCTTGTTTCTCACAACCGGGCTCAACGTTTTGTTGCCACCTCTTTTGTTGGATGCCAACCTGATTCACCGTTTCCTTTTCGGAGGCCGATCCTTGCATCGCTTTCGACTGCTCAACAGCCGCTTCTACCTGACGGGCGATCTCCAGAGCTTTCGTAAGGGTTAGATTTTTCTCCATTATGAGTCGTTCTCTAGTCCAGTTTGACAAGGTTTTCTCCACCACTTGATCACAAAGTAGCTGATCTTGCATATCACCAAAGTCGCAGTCACTGATCAAACTTCGAAGATCAGCAACCCAATGATCCGTAGACTCTCCCGGTAACTACCGTCGCTGTTTAAGCGAGTGCTTGCATTATCGGGATTAGAGATATATAACTTGGAACGATTGCTCAATTTTAAAGAAATCCTAAATGAAGTTACTGTGGCTGGCGGGACATTGACTACAAAATTTGGGCAACTTAGATCACGTGCTTTCGTAGCTACCATTATGGCTTAAAAAATTATATGTTATTAAAACTCTGTGTAACAAATTGGAATGTATTAGGTGAAAGAGCATAAAAAAGCTTTACAACGATGTGCATATCTCTTCTGTACGTGGTTTCTATCAAAAATTACAAGCGGTTGAATATGTGGCCAAATTACGTTGACCATTCCCATTGCGAATGGCAAAGTAAAAACTAATCGTTCGAAAATGAATTCCACAGGGTTTTTATTGATGCGTTTGTGTAGGATTTGTTTATAATTTTATGAAATACACTAGGAAACTTATTAAAAGGATAAAGCCTGGTTCACACTGGTGTCTTATGTCTTATGTCTTATGTCTTTTGTCTTATGTCTTGTGTCTTAAGGCGTTCACATTAATGTTTTATGTCTTATGTCTTATGTCTTTTTGTCTTAAGACAGACTTGGGCCAGGCTCAACTTTTGTCTTATGTCTTACGAGATAAACCAATCACATTACAGCTAATCTAGTCATTGTCAAGTTGATTGGCTGAAAGATTCAAATGTGCTGCCTAAGACAAGAGACATAAGACAGCAGTGTGAACGGTTCTGTCTTAAGACAAAGAACATAAAACATGAGACATAAGACAAAAGACAGAAGACATAAGACATAAATAAGACAGCAGTGTGAACCAGGCTTAATGTATGCGTAAAACAGAAGCAACTAGTGCAAAATTTTTCAAATTTATTTTCTTATAAATGCTTCAACCAAGCTTGCTCAAATTTTGCATGTACGTTTATTGGTGAAGTTCGCAGGGACAATTTTCTTAGTTATATTTTCCATCTATATTCCGTGAAACATTGATTTTCAAAGTTTTTGAACATAAATAACTTTCTCAAAATTGCATAAATCGAGAAACTGAAAAAATTGCCCCTGCATTAGGTTTATTAATACACTTGTGCAAAATTTGAGCTAATTTCATTTAGCCGTTAATGAATGACACTGTTTTGAAAATTTTAAAACTTTTCCCTGTTGTGTAGGTCGCAAGCCAAGCCCTGGATTCTTCATATTCTATATTAAATCGCGAGTATTTGCACCAGCTACCACTGCTGAAAGTTTGAAACGGATTGGTTGACAAATGAACTCAGGAGAAGCGTTCCCGATAATGCAAGCGCCTCCTTAAACGCATAGCGTTTGGCCACAAGATTGGAAAGAGGATCAAAAAGTGTCCTTGCTAGCAAAATAGCATTTTCCAGGGCAAGGTCTTCTCCGTCTGTTCCTGGGATGGTGCAGAACATTCTTTGCCCTTCAGTACCCAGCAAGCTTAGAAACAGAGCAAGCCGCCTTTGTTCCCCAAAACTGTTGGCCATGGCACCGCAAGCCACCAGATAGTTGCGCATTGTCCGTTGCCAGAGTTTCCATGAAACCGGTGGATCCCCAAGCGTTGACAAAAATGGTTGCGGGGCAATACCAAAGGCAGGGTTCATGATTTTCGTTGCCAATGTTGTGTCTTCCTCTACTCCTGCTCCTTTACTCACCAAGCACGTACTATCCGACTAACGATACCAACTGAATGATTAGTTCAAACATATCCAGCGTGACAATAGTTACACATAATGTTCTACAAGAGAATGCTTGCAGTATGTGATCAGATCAAACTTAAGGTGGTGATTACTTTTGGGCACATATTGTTATTTGGCGGTGTAAACCAAGATGACATTTGATGAAACTTTCCGAAGTAAGTTCTTCTAGCGTTCTAACACCCCCCGCGCAATCCCGACTCAAAAATTCAAGATTTCCGGTCAGAGTGGTTTTTCCCAATTTCTGAACGTTTGGCAGCAGCTATACAGTTATGACTATATGCATTCGAAAGATCTCATTAAGCTTCATTTTTGCTTTTTAAAGCAAGTTCCTAGCTTTTCTCTTCCGTGAGATATATACAGCCGAGTTTCTTGTTTTGGCGTCGAAAACTTGTCATTTTTGCAGAAATCAAATAATCCAACATTTCCTGAACTACGCAAGCCGTAAACTCAAACTAAGGGCGTCGATATGAAGGTCCCACAGGGGCGAATTATCCGATGGATGATCGTCTTCCAACAGCTATCCCGTAGGCTGCTATCATGAAAAATGTAGTTTTTGCAAAAACACGACCAATTTTTTTCCAAAGATTGTGGAGCATTCACCATGCAAGTTGGAGGGCTGGTACTTAACAAATGAGTTCTGCATAAATACACCCAAGGACGTTTTTTTTAGTTGCCCCGATTACTGCTTTCTAGCTAAAGTAATCGCTTGACAAATTTGGAAAAAGTAGGCAAAATACAGGTATACACAAAATACAAATACAAAATACAAAATACACAAAATACGCACACATTTCAGCTTATTTCTCTATAACGAAGAGCGATTTCACAATAAATAAAAGTTGTCCCCAGCTATTTCGTGAAGGTCTCGAATGATATAACCGATGTCTCGCGAAAAAATTTACTTGAGTCTGCAAAAATTCTGAAAAATTATACTTCTTCTAAAATGTGTTAAAAATATTTTAAAAGGCAAACATTTGTTTCATGGTATGCATTAAAAAGAGAAAATGTCAAGCTACATTTTGATATAAAAATGGCTTCTTAACTCCAAGTAATGGATCAGTAATAATGGTGCAAACTTTATGTGACCAAAGGGAATCACCACCTTAAGATACCACACACTGTCAAAGTAATCGAATATGAGTTCTGAGAGTTCTGAGCTTTGAAATTTGAAATTTCTTGGGCCACTATCTCAGTATCCGGTTGGTCCGGAAGTCAAATTATCTCTTTAAAATGACATTTTGTCTATCCCTAACAAGCATAAACCTCAAACTACTTCATATCTGCTGTAATTTTTGAATGATAGCGTTTTAAAAATGGTTCAAAAATAAGTTATACTGAGTGCGACAAAGCTAAGCGTATGGGAACAAATCTTATATCAGGTTTAACAATTAGACAAAACAAGTAAACTCGTTTTTAAAACGCTATCATTCAAAAAAATCCATAAAAACGTTATAAATGTGTATTACTCGCGATAATAAACACGTTAAGCCAAGTAATTTGGACTTTTTTGAAAAATTTTGCAAAATTTGCCCTAAAAATGCCCAATTTTTGACCAATTTTAGCGCCTTCGGCGCGACTACCCCCCCCCCCCCCGCCCCCGGTTGGGGGGGCCCAAAAACTTCTGGGGGGGGGTTGGAAAAATGGATGGGGGGGTTACCCCCCAATTACACCTGTGCGCCAACCCCCAACCCCCCGTCCCCATTTCTATATCGGTAACCGGATGCCAAATCGATAAAAACGCTTCAGATTCGAAAAGAGAATGATAATTAGTTCACGCACTAGTATATTGGTCGTTGGCTCCAAGACATTTCCGAAAATCCGGTCACATCCTGTCCATGTCCGCTGACCGGATGCCTAGGTCACAAAAACTGTACAGCAAGATGGGTAGGTCGTACAGTTTCACTGATTGAATTTTTAGATTTCTCGGGTCGAAATTAGTCTATATACAAAGTTTTGTCCAATTTGAACCAAAATTGCGTGATTTATGGTCAAATCTGTTGGGAAAAAACCCGGAAAATCGGTTTCTCCGGTCTGGTGCTCGGAATCGCGGATAGAAAATGTTCGTTTTTGGCATAACGAATATTTGGGAGGCTACTTTCATTTTACCGGTGTCAAAGTAATCGAATTTATAGATCGGTAGATTTCCGGTTCTGAGCTTCGAAATTTTGAAATTTGAAATTTAAAATTTCTTGGGCCATTATCTCAGTGTCCCGGTTGGTCCGGAAGTCAAATTATCTCATTAAAATGACATTTTGTCTATCCTAACAAGCATAAACCTCAAATTACTTCATATATGCTGTAATTTTTGAATGATAGCGTTTTCAAAATGGTTCAAAGTAAGTTATATTGAGTGCGACAAAGCTAAGCGTATGGGAACAAATCTTATATCCGGTAGACAAAACAAGCAAACTCGTTTTTAAAACGCTATCATTCAAACATTACAGCACATATGAAGTAATTTGAGGTTGATGCTTGTTAGGGATAGACAAAATGTCATTTTAATGAAACAATTTGACTTCCGGACCAACCGGATACTGAGATAGTGGCCCAAGAAATTTCAAATTTGAAATTTCAAAATTTCAAAGCTCAGAACCTATATCTAATTCGATTATTTTGACACCGGTGAAATGAAAGCAGCCTCCCAAATATTCGTTATGCCAAAAACGAACATTTTCTATCCGCGATTCCGAGCACCAGACCGGAGAAACCGATTTTCCGGTTTTTTCTCACCAGATACGACCATAAATCACGCAATTTTGGTTCAAATTGGACAAAACTTCGTATATTGACTAAACCCGAGAAATCTAAAAATTCAATCAGTGAAACTGTACGACCTACCCATCTTGCTGTACAGTTTTTGTGACCTAGGCATCCGGTCACCGGACATGGACAGGATGTGACCGGATTTTCGGAAATGTCTTGGGCCAAGGACCAATATACTAGTGCGTGAACTAAT
The DNA here is from genome assembly GCA_030248195.1 of Trissonchulus latispiculum. Classification (NCBI taxonomy): domain Eukaryota; kingdom Metazoa; phylum Nematoda; class Enoplea; order Enoplida; family Ironidae; genus Trissonchulus; species Trissonchulus latispiculum. Next base: position 12,483 of record JASAND010023954.1, read on the forward strand.
TATCATTCTCTTTTCGATTCTGAAGCGTTTTTATCGATTTGGTATCCGGTTACCGGATATAGAATTGGGTACGGGGGGTTGGGGGTTGGCGCACAGGTTTTATTTGGGGGGGGGGGGGGGTAACCAAAGTTTACCTGGAACGTTGGGTCTGGGGGGGGGATAAACATAGGTGTAACGGAGATTTAGGGTGGGGGAGGCTCCCCCCCCCCTAACATTTTCTGGGGGGGCCCCCTCTGGCGACCTCCCCCAACCCCCCCCCCCAGGACCCCCCCCAACCCTCCCCCAAAAAATTTTTTCATTTTTTATGCCAAAAATCGCATTTTCAGCCGTTTTTAATGATAAAAAACATCTAACCATAAAGTAATTTTAACATTAGACAGTGGTTTTAAACTCAAAAACTTGATTGCCAACATGTTTCCAAGTCCAAAATAAGGTCAATATTGAGTCATAAGATCCATAATACAGTTAAAAACGTGTATTTCTCATAATAATAAATAGTTTAAGCCAAAAATTTGGACATTTTTGAAAATTTTTTCAAAATTTACCCTAGAAATACCCAATTTTTGGCCAATTTTCGCGCCTTCGGCGCGACTAACCCCCCCCCCCCGTTGGGGGGGGGGGGACGTCCCCCCCCCCCAAAACGTTTTGGGGGAGGGTTAGAAAAAACAGGCTTAGGTGGGGCTACCCACCCCCCCCCCCCCCCCACCCCCCCCCACCTTACACCTATGGGGATAAATCTTGGCCGACCTCCGAAATGTGATGGGGTACCCCCCCCCAACCCCCACCCCAGAATTCGGACCTCGGAAATTTCGAAAAAAGGCCAAAACATGCAAAATTTTCAGTAATTTAGCCCTTTTTTAATCAAAATAAGGCTTGTTCTTAACGTTTTAGGCCTTTTTGCACCGTTTTAAAGCGATTTTAGGCCAAAATTTTAGAAAAATTTTTCAAAAATGACCATTTTTCGACCAAGTTTAGCTAACTTTTTGGGTCCAAAAATCGTTGGGAGGGGGTTGGGGGGTAGGCTAAAGTGGGGGGAGGGATAGTCCAAAAATCTGGGGGGGGGGGGTAAATTTGGTGGGGGTAACCCCCTCAGCCATTTTTCCAAACCCTCCTAGAAATTTTTGGGGCTCCCGACCAGTTGCGGGGGGGGGTAGTAGCGCCGAAGGCGCGAAAATTGGTCAAAAATTGGGCATTTTTGGGGCAAATTTTGCAAAATTTTTCAAAAAAGTCCTAATTTTTTGGCTTAACGTGATTATTATCGCGAGAAATACACATTTATAACGGTTTTATGGATTTCTAGTCTCAATATTCACCTTATTCTGGACTCAGAAACATGTTGGCAATCAACTTTTCGAGTTTAATAGCACTGTCTACTGTTAGAATTACTTAATGATTTAATGTTTTTCGGCATTTGCAATGGCTGAAAATGCGATTTTTGGCATAAAAATAGAAAAAATTTTTTGTGGGAGGTTTGGGGGGGGGTCGTGGGGGGTTTTGGGGCATAGGTGTAACTGGGGGGGGGGGGGGGGTTTGGGGGCATAGGTGTAAGGTGGGGGGGGGGTTGGGGGGCATAGGTGTATATATAGCCATGGGGGGGAAACCCACATTTTCGGATTTTGGCTGGAACTTTTTTATTATAAGGGCAATCTGAGAACTTTATATACCATCGTACTTGGCGTACTTAGAACTTTCTTTTAAGCCTATTTGCACTTCTGTAGGTTGTACCGTTAGGGCGGTATAATGCAAAAAGTAGCGAAGAAAAAAAAACCCAATGGGGGAAAATAAACCCACCCCTCACAGGTCTTAAAAATTGTTCTATCGCAATTCTGTCACTTCCAGTGTAAAATTCAACCCTTTTTTAGTTAGTATGAACCAAAAAACCCGATCTAAGTAGCTTTTTTTGAGATCTCATGTGCCGTTGAAAATGCTGCATCAACTGGCCAGGTTTCATAAAGTTTAACACATAAACATAGGGCAATTTTTGAAAAATGCTAAAAATGATGTAATTTGATAAAACTTATCATTCTATCGTGTAGAGAATGGTTTTTTACGTAGAATTGGCTGTTAAAATCCACAATTGTACCTGTATTGGGTCCTCCAGCAGCGAAATGGCACTTTCAAGGTTTTTGTCCCCTAGCTAGCCAGGGAACCAAAATTGTCCGACTCTGACCGCATAGGATGACGCAGCGTGCTCGATAGTACCGTGCTATAGTCTCTAATTGTTTCCGTGTTGAGTTGTTAAAAAAATTTTCAAAAAAATTTGGGTGGGTTTTCCCCCCAAAGTGGGTTTTTTCACGTTTGGCAATGTGCCAGACCAACGGTACAGCGGATCGGTCTAATTTTGGCTGTGTGCAAAGAGGAAGAGTTGCCATCATTGCAGATATTTGCAAAACTTTTCTCACCCAACCCAGTCAAAAGTTACATCGGTCCAAACCTTTGGTAAATTATTGGATGGTTCAACCAAAAAGTAGTTGTCATTTTCAAAATGTCATAAAATGAGCAGGAGTGAACCAAATGACTTGATCTTTGCATATATATATATATAGGTTAGAAAGAGTCGCGCTTCCTGCTGCTATGTTTTGGAGCTCATATCTCCAACCCATGACCCAGGAGGCGGGTGGGTTTTTTTTCCCCCCAAAAAGGGGGTGGGTTTTTTTCACCCCATGGCTATACCACCTGTTTGGGTTGGGGGGGGGAGTAGAAGGTCCAAATTTGGCTCGGGGGACCCCACCAAAAGCCGAAATTTGGGGGAGGGGGACCCCCCTAAACTGTACCCAAGTTTTTTTAGCTAAAAATGTTCCCTTTTCGATGTACAGTACATTAAACATGTACTCAAAAGCTTCTGTCAATAGCCTTCGTATGCGAAAATAGGGCTTGAAAATTGACAAATTTCTGCTGAAATATGCCTATATTAGACCAGATTGTGGTTTATAATTGCGTATATTACCTTTTAATTACTATAAATAACCATCTTTAGCTCTTTATATATATGTAATTTATAACCATTTTTTCGAATTTTTTTCAAAAATTTTCAGAAATTGCAAAAAAATTTTCAAAAATTTTGCATTTTTTTCTGGTTTGGACCCCATTTTAGGGGGGGGGGAGGGGGGTTTGAGCTCGGCTTGGCAGGGGGAGTATATAGTTGAGGTCGGGTAGAGGGGGAAGGGGGTCTGGCCTCTCCGTGGGGGTCTCACAGGGGGCAAACTGTAGCCTGGTACAGCTATGGGGGGTGGCCCCCCAAGCCTTTTTTCAACCCTCCCCCAAAACTTTTTTGGGGGGGACGAAACCCACCCCCCCCCCCAAATGGGGGGGGGGTAGTCGCGCCTTAAGATGGCCAAAAATTGGGTATTTTTAGGGTAAATTTTGAACAAATTTTCAAAAATGTCGAAATTTGTGGCTTACACTGTTTATTATTATGAGAAATACACGTTTTTAACTGTATTATGGATCTTATGACTCAATATTGACCTTATTTTGGACTTGGAAACATGTTGGCGATCAAGTTTTTGAGTTTAATACCATTGTCTAATGTCAAAATTACCCAATGCTTTCATGTTTTTCGGCATTAGCAATGGCTGAAAATGCGATTTTTGGCATAAAAATTGAAAAAATTTTTTGGGGGTGGTTTGGGGGGGGGTCGTGGCCATAGGTGTAACGGAGATTTGGGGTGGGGGAGGCTCCCCCCCATAGGTGTACCTGGGGGGGGGAACCCCTCACCCCAAACGGAGAAGTGCCGACCCCACCCTCGAAATTTTGGAGGCAGACCCCCCCCCCCACCCACAAATGGCCAAATCCCAGACCCCACCCACCCTAATTTGCCAGACCCCACCCTCAGAATTTTGAAAATTTTGCCTCAAAATTAGTAAAAATTCAAAATTTTTTGGAAAAATTCGAAATTTTTGCAAAAAATCCAAGTTTTTTTGAATAAATGAGCAAAAGTGAAGAAATGTTGATTTTTAGTTGGAAATAACGCTTTATTAGCAGATTTGCGAATTTTTTCTAAATTTTCGACCAAAAATCCCCCCCCCAAATTCGATTTTTCCGGACCCCACCCCACCTCAAAACGGCTGACCCCACCGACTCTAAGTTCGGCTACCCCCTCCCCCAACGTTTTCTCAAGGTACACCTATGCCCAAGGCCGCACCCAGGGGGGGTTCAAGGGGTCTAGACCCCCCCTTTTGAGATGACAAAATGGAAAATTTTTGCTATTTTTATGGCAAAACCAGCTATTATTAAAAAATTTTCGCGCCTCCGGCGCGATAATTCACTTTTTACAAGGAATAAACGTCTAATGTACTGTTTTTTGGCAAAAATGCAAAAATTCATCAACTTCTTGGGGGGCTCCGCCCCCCAGACCGCCCGTTGCGTTTTTCCTTGGTGCCCCCCTTTTCAAAATCCTGGGTGCGGGCCTGCCTATGCCCCCCAACATTTACTGGGGGGCCCCTCTGGCGACCCCCCCCCCCAACCCCCCCTAGCACCCCCCAACCCTCCTTCAAAAATTTTTTAATTTTTATGCCAAAAATCGCATTTTCAGCCGTTTCTAATGATAAAAAACATCTAACCATAAAGTAATTTTAACATTAGACAGTGGTTTTAAACTCAAAAACTTGATTGCCAACATGGACAATATTGAGTCATAAGATCCATAATACAGTTAAAAACGTGTATTTATCATAGTAATAAACAGTTTAAGCCAAAAATTTAGTAATTTTTGAAAGGCGCGACTCCCCCCCCCCAGTTGGGGGGGGACGTCCCCCCCAAAAAGTTTTGGATGAGGGTAGAAAAAAGGCTTGGGGGAGCTATCCCCCCCAACCCCCCCACCTTACACCTATAATCGTGGGGGGGGGGTTTGGGGGGTCTCTAAAAAGGGGGTCCCCCAAAATTTCGGGGGAGGGGCCCCCCAACCCCAAATCCCCGTTACACCTATGTTTGGGGGGGTCTAAAAAGGGCCCCCCAAAATTCCGGGGGAGGGGGCCAGTGACGGATCCAGGATTTTGAAAAGGGGGGGGGAGCGGCCCGCTGAGAAATTTTTCCAGGGGGGTAACCAAATTTTTCCGGGGGGGGGGTGTAAAAATTTGCTTTTTGCAGGAAGAAAATATTTTTACAAGAAAATTAATATTGTATATAAAAAGGTTAGTTCACGTGCCAGTTAGAAAACAACTATATATCCCGTGAGTGAAGCAAAGCATGGAGAATTTACACAACAAGCACGCTACGTACAAATCGTACAATTTTCTGAAGAACTGGCGATAGCAACTGTGTGGACAGTTTTCGCGAATATGGTTTGTTCAGCGAAACTGGTTCATATTAATGCGCTTTTAACCTATTCCTCCTGGCATTTACAACCTGTCCTCCCATATTAACGTTTTGAAACCTAGTCCTGTATTCATTTACAACCTAATGTCACCCATATTGCGTTTTGCATGCTGCATCGGAGCATTTTATTCTTGTTTGAATAAATTCAAGCGGCAGTCAACAGTTTCACAATATCCCTGAAAGTGACACAGGATTCTGTGAAATCTATCAATCTGTCAGGGATATTGAAATTAACAAGTATTAATATGAATTTCATAATTTCCCTGAAAATGCTAGGGATTCTGTTAAATCCCTGAAATTTTCCCAGAAAATTGATTTATTGATTTATTGAAATTACATAATACATACAACCTATTTTCGAAGGGGGAGGCGAAAGCCGGACCAACTGTAGACAGACGGGATTTGAGACAACCCGTGTGTATACGTACGTATATATATACGCATATACGTAAATATATTTTATTGTAGCATTACGTAGCTTCTTTCTATGTAATTATAGGCTGCCTACAGCCTTTCTTTTGCTTTTCATAAAAATAGACAAAATTTTGTCTCAAGAAGATACAGAGAGCCTCTTTGGGTTCGACTTTGCGGAGAAGGTGCGTAAGTGCTTATATACGTGTATGCTTCTGTGTTTCATTTATGTTTGTTGATTTACAAACGTGTCGTCTTTCCATAACAGTATAATAATAATAATACACACAGTTTTTGCATTCAATTTTTGCGTTGTAATGTCGAACCCGCATAGGTAAGCGGGAGGTCTGGAGTACCCCCAGCTGAAACCAGAGCCGAAAATTGTCTCAAGAAATCATATAATTGATATTCCAACTAACGTATTTGCCGAATTTCCACTCTAGAAATTTCAACTAGTAACCTAATTTTTCGGCAGCGTATTTTGGTGGGTACTTTTAAGCTAGACTGCATAGATACACAGTATTATATTTTATATACACAAAAAACAGTGACTTGCGTACATTCTCGAAGGGGGCTAG
>JASAND010023955.1:0-19151 GCA_030248195.1 Trissonchulus latispiculum
CAATGCTAGTTTTAAAGCAGAAGCGTTGATGTTGGTCAGAAGAACCAAATCTACATCTAGTGCAGTTAAAAACGTTGAACTGCCAGCAGTGCACTATAGCACAAAAACCTCTTAGCAAGAGTACATAATTTATATGAGTATGACTATGACAATCGCCACACTCTATGCAGTGAAGGCCAAAACTATGCTTGCGCGATATCGACTGACACTCATAAATTATTCCCCCTGTCACACCGCTCCTATGTGTGTACAGGAACGTTGTAAGTATAATTTCACGTTGAAATTAACAAGGGCCAATTTGGGGAGGGGACCAAATCCTGTATATGGATACTCGAAGTATACTAAGGGAGTGAGCGACTACCGCTTGGGACTATGTATTATAGAGACGGTGTGAGAGTGAATTTGTGGGATGGGGAGGTCAACCGATAGCTTCGGCCTTTACTGAGTTATAACGTTTGTTATACTATTATAATTATGTAGCCTTGCTCTTAGTAAATACAATCGCACAGTGCACCGTGTACAGTCCTGCACCCAAATTCCGTGTACATTCATTTATCCATATTTCATTATTAAAGATGCACATAGCTATTAAATATTTTGAAACAGTCACAGCTCTTTAAGAAACCTGATAGAAATTTCTACGAGACGAACTGCATCTGCACTAAACGTTGTGTTTACGCTTTATCATTTTCCAGCTAGTTTACTGTGCCAGCTCATCCATATATAGTCTATCTGGCAATACGAAGAATTTTCATGTACTAATACATATATCTTCAATATTAATGGAGTAGTTCATACTTCGTTAGCACTGTTTTAGGAAACCATCCGAAAGTTTTGTATTTTACAAATCAATTCAATTCAATGCAATCAATTCTCGTTGCACGTTTGTTGAAGCGTTGGTATGACAGATTGACGGTAAGCTTTAAATCCCATCTTCAAAGATTCATTAAGGTGCCAATTTGAAGCTCCACTTCCGCACCCGAAAATATGCAACCGCTTAGATTGCTGGCAGGTGAGAACTCCGAGAATACCACAAGCTCCTTGGCTTATATAGCCGCTGAACCTAATTTACATAGATAAACGTCCTCAAAAGTGCCCTATACAAGCCATGTGTTGAAGATAGTATTTATGTGTAGTATAATAGAGAAGATACACACTAAACAGAGTGAAGTAATTTCATACATTCCTGCTCCAGCAGGAATAAAAACACGTAGACTACGAGATTTTCAACCAGAAATACCGAAACACAGTGACGACCACATACTTGCAGGGATCGATTCTCGCACCATAATTGTGTAATAATGGGTTTTAACTCTGAGGTGCGGACTCCAAGCCCACTCTAACCCACTTGTTACCTTTTGGCCATAAGTGATAAGTCCTCAGTTTGATTCAGTTAAGCACGGAGATCGGTTATCCAGTGGAATTATTGAGATTGATTCTGTGCCATGCGCTTTTGGTAGATACTTTGGCAATTGATGCAGCAAAGTAGTTGGACTAAGACAGTGTGGTCAATAACTTAACCTGCTCATTGGGTGAACCTAAACTGTTGCTAGAAAAGGTAGAGCGAAAATATGGTTTCTTATTATTGCTTAAATCGAGTTGTTAAAACCAGTCAAAAATGGGTTTAAATTTTTACATCGTCTTTTGTCAACGGAGAGTCGTCACTTTTCTGTCGCTGGTTTAATAACCAACTCCAAATCCTGAAGAAGAGAAGAACCAGAAGATAATATAATTGCACAACATAAGAGGATAGTATTGCGCAACTGAAGGAAGGAGTAGGAGTAGATGCCGCCCTAGAAAATGGGTATTGCAGCCCCAGAAGTAGGAAAAAAATTAGAAACATTTTGGGCAACATCCCGCCCTAGAAAATGTAATATAGCGGCACCAGAAGTCGAAAAATTAGCAAAAATTTGGGCAGCATCCCGGCCTAGAAAATGGGTATAGTGGCCCCAGAAGTCGGAAAAATTAAAAAAATTGGGCAGCATTTTGCACTATAAAATGGAAGAATCCTATTCACCTTGCTTTGAAGATGACCTTTCTTCAAAAACGTGGTTTTAAATGAAATGCAGGCAAGAATGTTTGGCGCCGGCCTCCTTTCTAGTGTGGTAGAACCAGCCGGTTCCATATCCTTCCGGTTCCGGTTCCAAAATTTCTTCCGGCTCGGTTTCGGTTCCAAGCGGTTCTAGTGGATCCGGCCCCAACAACTCAAATATTAAGAACGTTTATTTCTAAGTTTCCTGCTCACTTCAAGGTCTTATAGTGCGCCTGATGCGTCAAACGTTTTGCCAACTTCAGCAGGCTTTCCCGATGGCTTTTTCCTGAGTAGTGATATCCACTGTTGATTCATGTCATCGTCGCAATCTTTCTCCTCAACATTCCACGATATCCTTTACTGATTTCCCCTAAGACTTTCGCATGGTCTCCAATATAGGTATTTCCGAGATGATCCCAATATTAATGATCTCTTCGAGGGATTTCCAAGCACGATCAAAGGGTAGCCCAGCCCTTAATTTACCTCACTCCTCCAGTTTCAGTTTTGCACCACATCAAGCAGTTGCATCTGTGACCAAAACGCTAAGTTTACCTTTAATGACTAACAAATGGTTGCAGCTAACTATAAGCTTGTACACTGGAAATTTAAAAGTTACATTTGAAATCGGAAGTGGGATAGGAACATTAGAATCCAGCTAAATGCCATTTTAAATTGAATTTATAACTTACTGAGTTAGTTCGAGACCAAATAAACATAAGCAAAATGATGCTAAAATTGATCAATAAGTTTGTATTTATCTCATTGAAATATCAGCTTTGTATTAAGTCTACAGAGACTAAAACAGCTGGTATTGCATGTCACGGTTTTGTAGAAATTTGATCACTGAAGCAACAACATGTCTAATATCATACTGCAAGCACCACAGTGTCTCATCACATACATCCTGCAACCATCAATTACCGTCACTGCTCCCTGATAGAGAACTCAGAAGCTGAAGCCAGAAGGCCACTAAACTTATGAGTTAAGCAACAATGAAGCTTTTGATTCTTAATTTAAATCATTGTCTCACGAATATGTATTAAACTAGCGCAGTGCTACTACAACAAGAGGCAAAGTACGATGTCACTCGTAACTCTATGGCGTTTCGAACCATTGTCTTGCCTTCTCTCTGACAACTCTCTCGTGGTATTCCTTAACACTTGCTTTTCAACAGCCCAGTGTGGTCAATTAACACGCCTTTCAACAGCAAAGTGTGCAGTCTAGTACTCTACACCAACAGGTAAAAAGCTCATAAAAGAGAGGCTTCTAAAATCGGGCCTTACAAAAACCTTGGCCACTCAATCCGGCCACTTAGTACTACAAACCACGAGCGCATAAACTGAGCCCTGTCCATATCTGGGCGTTTTTATAGCTCCAAACTTCCCAATTTTACCCCACAAAAGTAAAAACTTCACCCCGTAAACCCCAGCAGCTTATTCAGACTTTTCCTTAATTTAGCCTTATATGACGCATTGCAGAAATATATGTGTTATGCCGAATATTTTAATTGCCTATTATATATAATAGGCAACAAAATGGCCAATTATATATATTAGGCAACGCATTGTGCCGATTATTCATAATATGTGATGTTACTTGCCTGTTATATATAATAGGCAGAAATTTTGCCGATTTTATATAATAGGTAACGACGTCTTGCCGAATATTCAAAATGGAATTTGCATTAAATTTCCCTTTGCAGATGTTAATTTGATGCACAAGCTATGCAATTATCGCAAAAGATTTTAAAAAATTCAAATTCAAAAAAATACAAGATTTCTGCCTAACAGGCAAGTGAGATTGCATATTATGAATAATCGGCACAACGCGTTGCCTATTATATATAATCGGCAATTTTGTTGCCTATTATATATAATAGGCAATTATGAATATTCGGCATAACATATGCAATTCTAGAAATTTACTTGACTTTTGAATTCTGAATATATAACTTATTATGCAACTCACTCTCCCTTTTTCCTATGTTAATTGCGTGCGTATATATGTGATGGGTAGCCTACGTTTTGTCGGTTTTTGTCTGTATATTTTGTGGACTCTTTGGGTCCATCTGTGTTTCGGATTCTAAGGTTGACCTATGAGGCTAGGAGATTGTCAAAGAACTGTTTGAATCACTGTTTGAATAACGGAATCAAAAACGCATAGAGTTATTTGTTTGGTTGGTTGTTTGTTTGTTTGTTTGTTTAAGGCTTTTGTACTGATTTTGATATGATTTTGATAATGGTTAGTCGTAATATTTTAGTAATAATTAGTAATAATTTGGTTTCCATCCGTGATTGTGACCCCCTCCTCAGTAACTTTGATTGTACGCGGAAATTTCCTGTTTGTTTCCTTTTGCGGGGTCGGTCGCTAATTAATGTGAAAATTGAACAGAAAAATATTTGCTGGAAAGATTAGAAATTGCTTACCTGGGGAGTTTTTCGTCCCCAGGTAACCCCAGGTAAACCCCTTAGCAAACCACCTAACGAGATAAGATGCAAATTTTTCTTTCATCAGAAAATTATGGCCGTTTTCGATAAAGACTTGTAAGAAACACCGGCAAATGCTGACTGACAGGTACTGGCAGAACAAAGACTGAAACGCTGGGTGAATAACCCAGAACTAATCTTGTTTTTCTCCAAGCAGTCAGTCTTGGGGTGGACTCGGTCGAAGATAGTCGTGCTTGTCTTGTTATCTAGCAGAGCTCAGTGAGAGCAAGGTTTTGTAGTCCGGTGCAGTTGTCGTCCTAGAGAGTTCTATTTGGCCATCTTAAGTTTACTTTGAATTCACAATTTTGCGTTAACCCCGAAGCATCCCTACTTCTGTATTATTTACTGTCAGCTCAGCACTGTTTCATCATTTCATCTGGATCTAGCGAGAGTTTGGTAAGCGTAAGTTAAAGCCGAGAGTGAGCCATTGGCTGAAAGTTAAAGTACAGCAATAAACTTCTCTATTTGATATCTGAACTGTTTCTACGTTTTGGGGTTGGGACGTATCTGTATCTGTATTTTTGGGACCTCGAGTATAATTGTACTTTGTTGCATTAATTGTCAGTTCTCTGTGGACCGTTAGCTTCCTACCTTGTGTTATGTCTGGATAATTCAAAAGCTGCAGCATTTAACTTATGTTATACTGGAGTGGAAACCATGTGTCTCTGTATTTGTATCTAATAGAACCACAAATTTAAGTTTTGTCTCCCATAGGGAATTTCTATCTGATGTTTAGAGAAGCTAGTGAGTGAATAAAGTTACAATTTAGGAATACGGTTTAATCTCGAGGTAGCTAAAGTTTACAGTGAAACGAACTTGAAGAAGGGTCCGCAAAATCTGAACCGGACATTAAGAAAGGAACGTATTTTTGAAGGATCATTTCTGTCTTACTATTAAGGTTAACCTGAAGGAGAGGCCGTGGTAACCGGATAAAGCTAACAGCTGACTCACTTAGACTATACTGTTGTAATAATTAGGCTTATCTGTGGGTTGGAGGCTAAAACCCCCTGGGACGTTGTCAGAGATATCAAATCCAGTGCTATTGAGAGCAAAAGTTTGACTAAAATAAACCCTCAGCACTAGCCTATTTTATTACATATATAGCTGAGTGCACGCTACAGAGAGCTTTCTTGCTATTCTGTATCGTAGCACCGTGCGGATAAGTTATTTATCCGCTACGGTGCACGTTGGGAGGCCCGTACCTAAACTAATGTGCTGCGGCGTGCAGTGACCTGCATAGCGCAGCAGTGAGTGCAGCTGAGCTCCAACCTAGACAGCTCAGCTGCACACCAAAAAAGGCCTCCCCGCCGCGACAACTTACTGCCAGATTCCCTTAAAAGTTGCTTGAACTTATGTTCTTAGCTGCCGCATCACCGAATCAAGTTTCTTTAGTTTAGTGGCAAGCTCCATTCGTTGTTTGTTTCGTTGTATAAGCGCTTTACAACACGACATTGCTTGCATTCAGAGATTTATGCAGCGTCGCACGGGAACCTCTCGTGTGTGGCAGTCGCGCGCTTCGCGCAATCGTGCCACACACTCGAAGCTTCCCACACGGCGTGCGTATAAATCTCTGAATGCACGCAGAGCCGTACTGTAAAGTATACTTATATGCGAGCTTCGCTTCTCTAATTTCGACCCGCTGAATCCAAAAATTCAATCAGCGAAACTGTACGACCTACACATCTTGGTGTACAGTTTTTGTGACCTAGACATCCGGTTACCGGACATGGACCGGATGTGACCAGATCTTCGGAAATGTATTAGGCCAAGGACCAATGTACTAGAGTATGAATTAATAGCATTCTCTTTCCGAATCTGAAGCGTTTTTATCGTTTTGGTATCCGGCAACCGAACATAGATCGGATATGACGGTTTCACCGGATTCTCCTCCTCCTGAGGTTTCTAAAAATATATACTTTATATAAACTTAGAATAACTTCAAAGGTTAACTCAGGACAGGCGCTCACATTCCGGTTGCTTTTTTGGTCAGACTTTAGTTTTCATCGTGGGATTGAGCTTGGTGTAAATTTTAGGTGTCACTAAGTCGGACAGAAACTTGATAGCAGACTAAGACTTGGCGTAACAAAAATTTTGCCAAGTAGCTGAAAAGTATAACTTCAGTCATTTAATAAACAACCCATTGATTCACCGGGACTGTAGAGAATTTATGCTTATATTTTCATACAATTCTCCTTTCTAAATCAAAAAATTTCAGAGATTCTTCCTAGACGGACGATCCCGGAAAATAGGCATGGAAAATAGGACAGCCTTGGATAGTGTCCACAGTTGTAGCAATCTCCAATTCCCTCTCAAAATTCTGGCCAGATTGCTCCACCGTATTCTTCAGGATAGGACACCATGAGTAGGTTCGATGGTATTTCCTAACTCCAGTGCTACCCGATCCGTGGCACCCAGGAACGGGGCACAGGAGTTCCGTTCCCAGGTACGAATCAACCACAGATGAAGGACGCACCGAGGCAACATCTTCCCCACACCACAGCATATCGCCCAGGTTAACAGGACATTGAGAGGACTGGTTTGCCCAAATCGAGGGGTCCATGCTGCTGCTGGCAAACTGTTGACCGTCAAGCAGTTGACTGCCAATCAAACCGGAGTTGAGGTCGGGACATGATGCCCCAGATGGAAACCCATAGGTGGGACCGCCACTAGCCCCACTTAAATCGCTCATTGGCGGTGTTCTCTGATTGCTGACTTGGTAGACGGGGACCGTGGACTGAAGTGAACTGCCAGACATTCCACGAGTCGTGCCACTACGTCGAAGCTCCCCGTCCCTGGCAGCCATTAGTGCAGCCCAATCCGACATATAGCTTGGAAACGAAAAGCTTGGATACGCCCCATCAGGAAGGCACTCGTACCCTCACTGACTGCTCCGAAAGGAGCCAGAAACGCCTGAAAACCATAGCTGTAGCCACCCTGATGAGGTCCTCCAAGCGATGCAGGGTTTCCCATGGACGGCCCGTATGACAAATGACTAGGAGCAGAAACCATCGACACGGGGGGCCAAGATAACCGCTCGGTGGTGGGGGTAGCGTGAACTGAGTTCCGATACAGGGCGGCTGAGGTCCCTGCACGAATGAAGAAGGCACGGAGGCTGATAATCCCTTTAAAAACCTGAGTAAGGAAAGGAGTTCATATCAATCTTTGCAATAGTACCAACTAAAGGGCAAACTTCAGCGTAACAAGAAAACATTGAGAATTAGGTGAGATTGAGTCGATTCTATAAAAACTGCGGACAAAGTATAGTCCAGATACTACCTAGCTAAAAGCTTAAGTTTGAGTTTTTGTTCTTTTTGGTTAAAAAGCTATCAGATGCTGCCAAATTTAACAGACTACACTCAAAAGTTTAGCCAATATATGAAAATGTATACATAGAGGCAGTAAAATCCTAACTTGTGTACAGCTAATTCTATGAACACCAGGACGGATACATTCTTCGATTTTAGCTCTCGTACATAATAAATAGCACCTATAAATGTAGTTATGTATATATATATATATATATATATATATATATATATGAATAAAATATGCATATATTTATAGGATTCAATTATACAAAATAAGCAAAAGGCACGGCTCTCTACTAATTAAACCGAGCGAAAACGCTGTCGAAATTACTGACAATCTCCCACCATGACTCCGCAGTTTCGATTCTCGCACATTGCAGTCTAGAGGGAGGAAATACCGACCTCCCATCGTTGGGATGGGCCACTCCGAGAAGATATTAATGCCAACTGTGTTCGCCACCAGATTTGCGTATTCTTTGCCCTGTTCAATTTCCGAAGACCCCTGCATCGGGCCCAAAAGACAAGAACAAGCTGCGCGAACCAAGCCTCTCTGCAAATCAAGCAGACCCAGGATGCCCTACACTCAATTTCTAGATATGATGAGCGTATTCGGTCTGCTCAATTTAATTTTTGAAACCTTTGTTAAAAATCTTGCACCAATCGCCTCGGTAGACATACTTAATAGCAAGTCGTTTTACAGATTTTGGATGGAACTTTAAAGGAGCACAGTAAGTGAAAATCTGATGTCGAGAATCAAGGTAGTACAGTCTCTGAGCAAACACAGCTTCGAACGCAGTATTTAGCTCATATTCATCCGTCTCTGTAACAAACGGGGCTCGATTGAGATTATCTTGTCCTCGTCTGACCGCAAAGCTCAAATAAATGCAGTAGCCACAGAATCATACTGGTGTGCCCAAATTAGCGACCATTCTGGCTCCTTCCACAGTGAAAACATAATTTTCGAATTTCTAAAGAAAAGGAAGCATTAAATTAACCAATTAAAACTTTCCGCTCCCCTGTCCCAGACTACAATAAGGCAAATTAGATACCTAAGTACAAGTGTATACCTAACTACACAATAAATACAATAGTTATCACATAGCAAACAAACTGATTCCCAGTGACTAATACGTGTCTGATGCGTTCCAAAAGTCACCGTTCCAAAAGTCAGTTGACAAATAGCCGCAGTCGCGGCTCTAGAAAATCCTTCATATAATCTGTAATTTTGTGACTGTAGCCATATTTATTGTATTTAGACTCGCAATTTCGAATAAAGTATAAAATTATCCCTTCCGTGATAACTGATTTATGGCCTTGGCTGTGAGTAAGCTTTTGGATAATTTATAGAGAACTGACTCGTAGAAATATGGTCAACCTTGGAATTGGAGGGCAGCGTTTCGTCAGATTCAGGCAGCAATACTTCGTGTCTTTTCGGACGGGGTGCTGCAGCGACGACTAGTTCTGGGCGTTTATACGCAGTTTTAAAGCAATTTTAAGTCAAAATTTGAGAAAAATATTTCAAAAAATTACCATTTTTGGGCAAAATTTAGCTAACTTTTTGGCTCCAAAAAAGGGCCGGGGGACGGTTGGTGAACCGCGGTAAAGTTCCCCGACCAAAAAATCCTGGCGCGCTACCAAAAAAATGAACCGATCACTGGCTGGGTATCTAATTAAAGTAAACTACGAAATTAACAAAAGTAGTTTATTAAGCAAGAATTACTCGATACAAAAGTTCGTTGTAATTATAGAGAACGATAGGACTTTCAAATAGTGTGTGTTCGTGGTGTGCATGTGGGTCTGCGGTGTGCTTGTGTGTATGTGTCGTCAGTGTGTATATGCTTCTTCGTCTTCAACTTCTGTTGCAGTGTAAGTTGTCTTCTACTTCGTCCTGCTGCCTTAGAGCAGCCTATGTAGAATTGAGCTACCGTAATCCTTTGCAGCAAGTGGCTGCCTAAAGACAAACTGGTTTGGTCGAAGGACGAGCTGCAACTGACTGATTAGCGCCTCGGAACTCGGCTTTTATAGCCAGCTGTTATATGATGCTATATGCGGTTACATGCTCTTATAGGAAAATGATTGCGTGATTGCGTGATTGCATAGGTGTTACACAATCGCCTAAAGTTTCGAGAAGAAATATTTGCTAACTAAAGTTTAGCCTAGCTAGAGTTTAGCTCGTTACATTCGTCCCCATCCGTGAAGTAGTTTTGTTAGTTTTATTATAAGGGCCTATAAGGATCTATAAGGACCAAAAATGGTTATTCAAAATAAGCTGATAGCAATCACATACAACGAAACACAAACACACTTTTGTTAATTTCGTAGTTTACTTTAAGTAGATACCCAACCAGTGATCGGTTCATTAGAGTAGCCGGTCACATTTTGGTGCCGTGACCAGGATCTAAAAATTTTTAAGACTGGGTAAAAGACAGAAGAAGGACCAAAAAGGGTTATTCAAAATAAGCTAAAAGCAATCACATACAACAAAGCACAAGCACAACGCACACTCTAGACGACAAAAACCGGCGCAACCACATTCGACTACTTCGAATCATTATTGGTTTGTCTGCTGCGACGTAAGGTGAGGGAGTTGGGTCTGCTCAGCGGTTAGTATCTTCTTTAATTGTTGTTAATCATTTATTCTTTGATTTTATTTATTAAATGCTGGAGTTAATAAAGCTTAATAGCAGATGCTTTAGTGCAGAAGCAGGAGACGACATTTACGAATTTTTGAGTTATCTCAGACGAGTAGGCAAAGCTTATGACTGCTCAGACGACTATTTAGCTAAAATTTTGCCTGCTTTTCTTACCGGTCATGCAGGAGAAGTGTGGGATGAAATCCCTGAAGACGAAAGAAGTAACTGGCACACAGTGAAAAGACGAATGGTAGACAAGTTAGACCCTAAGACCAGAAGCTACTACAGTCAAAAGTTTCACAGAATACAAGAAGAAGACGAACCAGTTAAGTATTATTCAAAGGATATTTTAGAACTTTTTATTAAAGTTTATGACGACTTCGATTTTGCAGATCTAGATTTGATTCGAAAAGATATTTTCACTGCAGGTCTGAAAAGTGAAATTAGAAAGTATGTAATGTCGAAGAGACCTGCATGTTTTTATGACCCCCAAAGTTGGCCCTAGAAGCTGAACAGATATTTGAAATGTATGATGAGCGAAAAGATGACGTGAGCAGAACAGAAGCAATTCCTAAAACTAAGGAATTGAACAAAACCAGAATTAATAAAACCGATAAATTAAGACAAAATGAAGCTGAGATGTTTTTAGTTGTTATAAACTATAACGAAAAAACTGGTGCTGAAGAAAAACAGGCAGAGAAAAATAGCTCCGCCCTTCCCATACACAAGTATGCATATGTAGAGTTGGTTCAACGGCTGCAGCAGAATTAAGCCGTACTAAAAAACTAAAAGAAGAGGTTCAGCAAACGCAAGTTGCTAAAACCACTGTTAGATGTATTATACGTATATATGCAAAAAATTACTCGCAGAAACGCTCAAAACAAAACTTAGACTTTGCACACACTAGCGTAAATTCAAGCTATGACAGATCAGCTGACTGTGAAGAAGCAGTAAAAATTGTTCCCGCGAAAGACGGAGACTATAACGCCGCTGCTATTTGCAGAAAAGTGCAGCTTCGAAATCTCGAAAGGAAGGTAATAGAGGGATCACATAGAATCCAAAATGACTTTGAAAGTTTAATCAAAAGTGAAGATAAATCAACTCACTCAGCCTTTGACCCGAAAACTGGAGAACGTCGTATAAAGATCGAATGGAGTTTGTAACTAGCAAAGCTTTTACTAAAGTTGGTGCATAATATTTCACCTCGTGACTTGGTTTTTTGAGCTAAATGGAGAGAAGCTTAGAAACGAAATAAAGCAAATCCAATGCGCTGTGAAGCTTAACACTAAATTTGTAGGCATCATTTTAAGCAACAAGAGACAAGAAAACAAAAAATTATTTCGAGCTATATCTGGATGCAGATATGAAAAGGCGCCTGCACACAAAACTGGAGATTATCAGGGAGCCGAAGTAAAATTTTTCGAAGAATTTGGACTTTGATTTTTACTGTTAACTTTACAATGAATTTAATCACTTGCATATTTATATATTTGTATAACAGCTTTGTAGAATCAAGTCATTTGTACACTTTATCTCAACAAGAACAATGCTCGGTCAAAAGATTTCGTAACAAAACTAAAAAGATTGTGCCCAAAAGATAGCAAGAAAGAAAAAACATATAAAGACTATCTACAAGTAGAAAAAAATAAAAACTTCAAAATACAAAAATGAAAATATCTTGCAATGCAATAAAGACAACTTTGCAAAGAAGGGAAGTAAAAATGGAAGACGAAGAAAGACAAAAACTAAACCAGACAAAAACATAACTTTAAAATTGTTAATGAATTTGTTCTACGCATTCGTTTGTTTTAGATTCGAATTTTCTGATCGGCGGATGTCTACCGAAAATGGAGCCAGTCTTGGTTCTGCTTGGTGTCATTTTTCTTACCGTCCATCAATCCACCCATCCATACAGACTACGTACACCCTTGCTTACACTCACTTCTCGAAGGACACTCTTCAACACCTACACACAGACACAGACAAAGGTACAAAATTCAATACACACTCCATCGCACATAAAGATCCCATCAAAGCCGATGAAGTGTAGCACGTTAATAATCCTTTTTCAATATGAAGTGTAGCACTAGCAGTCAAGACAAACACAGATCAACAATAAATAAGTTGAAGCAAGTAAAATTCTCTGACAATCACGGAACGGTTCCTTGACGATGACCCGCGGTCCCGAAATCAAACGTCGGTGTACTTCTATCATGCCCATGCCCAGATGCCTGGATCCCCGAACGATTCCCGATGGATGGACACCCTGGTTACTGTACGGCGGATAAACACCGGAGTCACTGAACGACGGCGGCTGAGAACCCGATCATTCAATAACGGCGAATGAATCCTATAACTGAACGGCGGGAAGATTCTTCACTCCTTGTTGGTTGCCCTCCATGGTTATCAGTGCTACCGCCCTTGGCTGATTCATCTGGTCAAACGGAAACCAAGGATGAAAAATTAACTAGAACTTTGAAGAATAGAATTTTTGCAAATAAAGAAACTGGCTTATTTCTAATTGAACTTTCCGTATGAATTGATTGTATATTTGTTGCTTGTGTTGATATATATACATGGTATTCATGTTAATGTTAGTATTCGCAAGAACACTTGAACACGAATTTTCAAGCTGAGGACAGCTTCTTCACGGATGGGGACGAATGTAACGAGCTAAAATCTAGCTAAGATTAACTTTAATTAGCAAATATTTCTTCTCGAAGCTTCTCGAAACTTTAGGCGCTTACGTAACACCTATGCAATCATGCAATCACGCAATCATTTTCATACAAGAGCATATAACCGCATATAGCGTCGTATAACAGCTGCCTATAAAAGCCGCGTTCCGAGACGCTAATCAGTCAGTTGCAGCTCGTCTTTCGACCAAACCAGTTTGTCTTTACTTAGGCAGCCAGTTGCTGCAAAGGATTACGGTAGCTAATGGCTACGTAGGCTGCTCTAAGGCAGCAGGACGAAGTAGATGACAACTTACACTGCAACAGAAGTTGAAAACGAAGAAGCATATACACACTGACGACACATACACACAAGCACACCGCAGACCCACATGCACACCACGAACACACACTATTTGAAAGTCCTATCGTTCTCTATAATTACAACGAACTTTAGTACCGAGTAATTCTTGCTTAATAAACTACATTTGTTAATTTCGTAGTTTACTTTAAGCAGATACCCAGCCAGTGATCGGTTCATTAGAGTAGCCGGTCACAAAGGCGAAAAAATCCCCCACCCATTTAAGGTGGTGATTCCCTTTGGTCACATAAAGTTTGCACCATTATAACTCATCCATTACTTGGAGTTAAGAAGCCATTTTTATATCAAAATGTAGCTTGACATTTTCTCTTTTTAATGCATGCCACGAAACTAATGTTGCTTTTCTAAAATATTTTTAACACATTTTAGAAGAAGTATAATTTTCCAGAATTTTTGCAGACTCAAGTAAATTTTTTCGCGAGACATCGGTTATATCATTCGATACCTCCATCAAATAGCTGGGGACGATTTTTTATTTATTGTGAAATCGCTCTTCGCTATAGAGAAATAAGCTGAAATGTGTGCGTAACCTGGATTTTACCTACTTTTTCCAAATTTGTCAAGCGATTACTATAGCTAGAAAGCAGCAATCGGGGCAACTAAAAAATCGTCCCTGGGTATATTTGTGCAGAACACATTTGTTCAGTAGCAGCCCTGCAGCTCATGGTGAATGCTCCACAATCTTTGGAAAAAAATTGGTCGTGTTTTTGCAAAAACTACATTTTTTATGATAGCAGCCTACAGGATAGCAGTTGGAAGACGATCATGCGTCGGATAATTTGTCCCTGTGAGACCTTTAGATCGACGCCCTTAGTTTGATTTTACGGCTTGCGTAGTTCAAGAAATGTTGGATTATTTGATTTCTGCAAAAATGACGTTTTTTCTACGCCAAAACAAGAAAAACGGCTATATCTCACGGTAGAGAAAAGCTAGAAACTTGCTTTAAAAAGCAAAAATGTGAAGCTCAATGAGATCTTTCGAATGCATATAGTCATAACTGTATAGCTGCTGCCAAACGTTCAAAAATTGGGAAAAACCACTTTGACCGGAAATCTCGAATTTTTGAATCCGGATTGCGCGGAGGGTGCTAGAACGCTAAAAGAACTTATTTCGGAAAGTTTCATCAAATTTCGTCTTGATTTACGCCACCAAATAACAATATGTGCCCAAAAGGAATCACCACCTTAAGGTGCTGGTATCGCTTTGTGTAAATTCGAACATACAAGCTACTATTCTTCATAACAGTGGATGGAACTTTCCAAATACATTATTTTCGTGCTCTTTAACATTTTGGGACCAATACCGGATTTTTAGGTGTAAAGATAAGGAAGTTTTGGTTTTTGCCCTCATTCTCTCAGTACATAGTCGCTACACCGGATTGGTTATTATAGCTGGAGAGAGGGCACCAAAATGAACATTTTTGCTTTTACAACTTTTGAGCTACCTCTAGTGGTTAGGGCAGTATAAACCAAAAACGATTTTTGGGGCCAAAAAATGGCCATTTTTGAAGAAATCAGTTTTTTCAAAATTACTGCCAAATCTTACAAACAATTTCGGTTTATTTATAGTCAATCGATACACCGTCCAATTGCGCATTTTATCAATACCTATTCGCTGGAGTTCGTTGCTTTAAGCTAGAGAATTGCGATTATTTTGTTTTGAACATTGATATCTCGAATACTACCCAATAGAATCGCGTGATTTTTGGCTGAATAAAAATTCGCCCTATTGTGGAGGGACATTTTTCTTGGTTTGAGCTAAAACATCTCCAGTTATGAGAAAACTGAATAGAAAGGTGCGAAATTTCGTGTCATCGCGCATTTGTCGGATTTTCTGGAGTACTGAGACTTCTTGAGCCAAATCCAAAAAGTCCCTCGGCCCACATGTCCTTCATATCATGGCGCAAGACGAAATGTTGGCCGATTCTACAGTATTGAGAAATCGATGTTCAAATATTTTTGGTCTATGTTCAGTCTGTCAGGTGTCAGCCTGTCGGAAATTTTTTGCTATTTTTTGCCAATTTTGCTAGTTTCGTAAGCGTATGTTAATGTACAGATTATAAGCTTTAAAACAATGTATAAAGCTCTTTCCAACTCCCAAAATTGCGAAAGTTATAGCGTTTCGAAAAATCACCACAAAAGCACTGCACAAAAAGATACCAGCACCTTAAATAAGTTCCCTCCTTTCTTGAAATAGTGAGATTTGATAGATATCTATAGCTTATCATATAGTTAAGGATCTACTCCTAAACCTAAAGCTAGCCTGGGGTGCGTTTCACAAAGATTTCTTATTAACTAAAGTTACAAGCTCGGAAATGCCAACATATAAGCAGCTTCCAAACAATCTCCAAGCTGCTTGTAAAGTGTATTGCTAAGTATCTTGGAAGTTTCTCTTAAATTCTTTCTTGAAAAAACCTTGTAGTCTATGTTTTGCTTTTTGGGTTGTTATCTGCGTTTGTTTTCTAGTTATGTCTTCTTACGATCCTCAGGCAAAACGTCCTCGTAGTTAGAATTATAGGCTAATGAGAAAGAAGCTTTAGTCAACGGAGGTTTGAAGCGTTTATAATGTTTATATTTTCTGCATTTTCGGATAAATCGAAAGCGAATGAAACTTAAATTAAAAACAAAACGATCACGTTATGAAAGTTTAATTTGCGTTGAATGAAAGTTTTCAGTAAAAAGTCTCAATCTTAAAGTTTTCAGACTGAAGCAACACTAAAAATCAACAAAAGTATGAACTAATAGTTTTTCAATTATGATTTTTAAAAATATAAAAGCTTAATTTTTAGTTAAGTTAGTTGGTTTTAAGTTAGTTACTTAGTTTAAAAATGCAGTAAGCACAAAGTGATTGCAATTTGAGTAGAATGCGGCGTCAAATAACACTATTTGTAATGTAACATTTCCAAGTGCTCCATACCACTTGGAAGTTACAAGCCGGTTTTACGAGCTCGTAAAATAAATTAATTTTTGTGAAACACTTGTAAGTTTCAGAGCTCGTAAACACCAAATTTTCCAAGCTTGGAAGCTTACAAGCCCTTTGTAAAACGCACCCCTGGCATCTGGTCGAAAATTGTGGGTGAGGGGCACCGGCACCCACCCATTCCAACCCCCCCCCTCCCATAGGTGTACCACCTGTTTGGGTTGGGGGGGGGGGAGTAAAAAGTCCAAATCTGGCTTGGGGGTGGTCTCAAAAATCGGAAATTTTCAAAAAACTACCCAAACTGTACCCAAATTTTTTTAGATAAAATTTTGGACATAAAATCAACTATTTTTGATATAAATCTAGTAAAAAACCACTTGTATTGTGTTTTAAATCCTATTGTTAGCGATTTTAACTATTTCTAGCCAATTTTTTCAGAAAAGTTTTGAAACATTGCAAAAATTGCAAAAATTTTGCATTTTTTCTATTGTTTATGTGTCTGCGCTTCTCGTGGGGGGGGGTCTCACAGGGGGTAAACTGTAGCCTGGTACACCTATGCCTATTATGGGGGTGCCCCCATAATCACCCTTGCCTCCCAAAAATCGCCATACCCCCCAAAAGTGGGTGCCCCTTTTTTAGTACAAACTTTTGCCCTGAAAAAGGCACTCAGAAGGCCAAATTTTCAAAAATTTCCCGGCGACGCCGGAGATTTTTAGTAGATTTTTGCCTATTTAAGCCCTAAATCCGTTTTTTTGGCGTTTACTATAAGAATAGCGCTATTTTAGCATGTTTTTGAAAAAGTTTTGCCCCCCAACCCAAGAATAACTCGCCCCCCGATGCCCCCAAGAAAATTTCCCTTGAACTAGAAGAGCCTAGGAAACTATGATTTTAAAGCGATTTTAAGGCAAAACGTGCAGGGAGTTTTTTGCATGGCACATCTCCCCATCGTCCCCTCTGAATTTCCTTGGGCGCACCACCCAAGGGGTGTTTGGGCTTGGGGGTTCCGACACCCTATTTTTGTTCGACAACTGAATCTTTGTAGGAGAAACAACAAGAAAAGTGCATAAATCTAAAAAATAAAAAGTTTTCTCGCCTACAGCGCCAATTTATCTCAATTTTTAAACGTTTTTAACCGGCAAATTTTTTCGGCTCGACCCCCTCCCTTTTCAAAATCCGTGCGCCCCTGCTTGCGTGCCCAAATTTTGGCCAAAAGTAGGCAAATTCATAGGTGTACCGGGGGTGGGGGTGGGGGGGAACCCCTCCCCCCAAATGGAAAAGTGCCGACCCCACCCTCGAAATTTTCGAGACAGACCCCACCCCCAAATGGCCAAATCCCAGACACCACCCACCCAAATTTGCCAGACCCCACCCTCAAAATTTTAAAAGTTTAGCCTCAAAATTAGTAAAAATTCGAAATTTTTGCAAAACCTCCAAGTTTTTTTGAACAAATGAGCAAAAATGAAGAAATATTGTTGATTTTAAGTTGGAAATAACGCTTTTTTAGCAAATTTGCGAATTTTTTCTGAATTTTTGCCCAAAAATTTTTTACCCCCCCAAATTCGATTTTTCCGGACCCCACCCCACCTCAAAACGGCTGACCCCACCCACCCTAATTTCGGCTACCGCCTCCCCCAACGTTTTCTCAAGGTATATACACCTATGGGCAAATTTTCCGAAATTCTTCTGTTGGCTAATGGCTATTTTAAGCTAAAATCCAGGCATTTTTGAGAACGTTTTGCGTTTCTATATGCAAAATATACCCTGTTTTTGTCTCGTTTTCCTAATAATACACTGTAATGTGAGAATTTTTTCCAAAATGACCATTTTATGACAATGTTTTCTGTCTTTTTGGCTCCAAAAAGTGTTGGGGTTTTGGATTTCGGGACTCGGGTCGGGAGGGTAGCCGAAAGTTGAGGAGGGTAAGTAAAAAATTGGGGGCAAAGAAGGTTTAAAATGTCGATGAGTACTGTACCTCCATCGTGAAATTATATATTATACCTTATATATACACGTTAGAGAGATGTTGGCTCTGATATTTTTTAGGGTTTCGAAACCGGGAAGAGGGTGGTGTGAGAAGTGGAGTGGCCCGCACCCCCCGCTAGTCCCTGTCCCAAAAATTCCAGTCTGTTGGTTACTGTTATTTAATATTATTATAGACATCCGTCCACCAGTCTATTTTCTGGTCTCCTACATTCTTCCGCCTTCTGTATTTTTTGTGCTTTGCGGGTTGCGGCCGCATTCCGTTATTCGTACAAAGATATGATAGCTGTGGCAATGCCGACTGTTACAGCTGTTGAAACTGAATCAGAAATTTGTCGAAGTAGCGATGCTGCTCTCCCGGAACCATCCTTGTCAGACAAATTTCAGGCTGCCGTGAAGTTGATTCGCTGTTTGCCAAGAGAAGGTACTTACGTTTCTGGGTTTTCTCTACGCAACAAAGTGGGGGGGGGGAAGTGAGGGGGGCGTCCCACTCTTATCAAATGGGATAAAAATTTAAATATATATACGGTACAAAATTGCTTGTATTCTAGGTATGTATACTGCTAGAACTAAGCTAAAAAGTGCTAAAAAATCTAGTTTTAGTATCAAAATAGGCGGTTTTGAACCTAAAAATTCCGGTAGCTTTCTTGTGCTTCTTGTACTTTAGATAATACGTAACTGAACGAAGTACAATTTTTTTTTTTTTTTTTTTTTTTTTTTTTTTTTTTTTTTTTTT
>JASAND010023956.1:0-19458 GCA_030248195.1 Trissonchulus latispiculum
ACTTCAAGAAGGTAGGAAACATTTTATTTAGTTTTTTTCTTTAGTTAGAATAGATGTAACAGTTGCCAAATAATCTTTTCAAACATTTCCACAACGGATTTAACCCGTAATTTCGAAAAATCTCCAACTTCTGGGGGGTTCCGCCTCCCAGACCCCCGGGTGCTCATTTGCAATAATCCTGCTATTAAGGATCACCAGTTGTCAAAGTTTGCGAAACCGAATGTATGTTTTAATGTTTGCTACCTTTCTTCTCAATGATATTCCTAAATATTTCATAAATTTTTAATACTTTAATTAGTTTAACTAACATTGAAATATCGGAATAATGTGTGTCAATAATATATATATATATATATATCGAAAATTACTAAGTTCTGCAACAGACGCCAAATAAAATCTTTTTAAACATTTCCATTACGGATTATTCTGTAGACCCCCAGACCCCCCGTCGTGTATGTTGGACGCATCTATATTCTTGGTAGGTAGTCCTGTAATCGTGCATTACCGTTAAGCAGCATCAGCTTTCTAAATAGTCTAAATAGCTTTGCACTAAAGAAATTATCGAAATTTTTATAAATAAAACAATTTTTGCACTAAAAAACACGCTAAAACAAGATTTCTGCCTGGACGCAAAATTTCCTAACGGGACGCAACTTAAATTTACCGGGACGCAAGGTTGACGCAAATCCGAAAACCAAAAAAAACCCTGTTACCAAGAGTACATAGTAGATAAGAGTTTGATAGCTGGGAGTTTTGAGCTCACTTGTCAGCTCATGACATGCTCTGCACGTTAACAGGTGAACACAGGTAAAGATGTACCTCGTGTAGTTATGTACGTTCCTTTGACGTATCTGCGTGAAGTTAGAACAAGGGACTGCTTGTATGAAATTTTGTAAGTTTTGCGCTTTAAAACGTAGTAGCTTTGGAATTTGTTAGAAAGTTAGTGTGCATATTTTTGTGGTGGTCGGAGGCTAGCGAGCAGTGCAGGCAGGCATGTACCTGAAGCTGATAGCAGGGGGTCTTTGTACTCCTTTGATTACGCAAATTTGGTTTAGATTTTGAGTGCACAAGTTGCTGATTGACTTGCAGAGATAGTCTCCTTGTCTTTACGTTTGCTGAAGTGTGCGTACTGTGTGAGAGAAAGTTGATGGGATTTAGTGGGCGTTGTTTTAGTTGGCGGTCGCCAGCTCGGCGTGGAGGTTCTGTCTGGTATTTTCTGCGGAGGAAACTTTTTGAAGAGAGGAAATATTGTCTAATATTTAGTAGTTTAAGGCGAGCTAATTTGAATCTGGTTTGATCCAGGTTTCTGTTGGTTCAGTACAGATTTTCCATGTTAAAGGGTGTGGGGGACTAAAATCTACTTGCCCCGACTTTGTTCGATTGGCCTACTTTTTGGCAAAGATATAGAACATGGATTTGGTTGGTCAAAAAAATATCGGGTACTGAGATCTTAGCAGCCTTCGAACCATGTGCAGTCGTCGCGTTTAGGTGCCCGACCCCGCTTTATCACAACTACCAACATAAATAATTAACAATCTCTCCTAGCTGCAAGACCATAGCTTCAAGGTTGTCATTGTCACTTGGCACGTGTGCCCCTATCTGCAGAAAATTACTAGACGTCTGTATCTTATCTGCATCTAAGGGAATTACAATTAAAATTTGAAGTTTGGCAAAAATTTAAAAAATGTTGGTTAACGAAAGGAAAATTTTATTACTGGTGCGAGCTGTAAGGCTGTAATTTGGCATATTCAGAGGCCCTATAGGGTACTCATTTATGCCAAATGGCCAGAAATTCTGCCGCCTGAAAAATTCTTTAATTTGAAATGAAACCTGAAAAAACTCAACTTTAGTCTTCAAAAATTGCCAAAATCGACCTTTTAGTCGTATCCTGATCCTGAGTAGAAGCTTTCTGCAGCCTTAGAAGTCATAGACCTTCACTGATCGAGCTGAAATTTGATGTGGTTGTATTTTCCGCCGTGCTGAGCTCAAATATTTGAAAAAACTTGATTTTTTCGATTTCTGGGGTATCATTGCCCAAAAATTTCCAATACTCACAAATTGCAATACTCAAGAAAATTTAGCATAAATTAGCTCAATCTATGTAGTTCTAAGGGCGTGGCTGCTCAACATAACTTCTGCTATAGCTTTCATAAACAACTTTACGTTTGCACAACTTTGAAACCAATTTCAAACCTGAAGTATTCACCTGTTAAGCTGATGAAAACCTCTTGAAAGATTCCATTTTTGTTTTAACAGAGGAACTTAGAATCAGTGTTTGTTGACAAAAACGTAGAAAACTTGTTTACAAATATACAACAATGGCAATGCTATAGCAAGGGACGGTTCTTAATTTCTATATTCCTGAAAACTTTCGAAAATATGGCTCATATACTGAGGTATGTAGCATAAAAATTGGTTGTCCGAAAAATTGCTTTCAGGGCTGTTCAGGCTTCAGGGCTCATCATTGAGCTTATTCTTAAGATAATTGGTAATTTAGCAAACACCGAAAAAGGAGTTAATTTTTACGTTGATTCTTTTTGAGGTGCGCTGCAAAATTTGCTGATAATGAAATAAGTTTAGCTTTGCAAAAGCTGAATTTTCTAACTCACCGTTCAGGCGTCAAAGCCAGGAAAAATGTTTCCTCGGTGAACATCAAACCCGAATTTGCTGATTTAAAGCCGAGAATTCTAACCTCTCAGCTAGATCCTCAACCAGTTCTATGTCAAATATTTATCTGTAAATAATTCCCCCTAACTTGATTGACATCAAATATATCACATCCGAAAGATTTATAAAAGTGTAGAAAACCTTTTAAAACAAAAATTTTTGCCCCCCTCCCCACCTTAAAGTTGAGGTTCGGTTTAGTCAATTTTTCAAAATGTACAGGAAACCCACCTGCAATTTTAGAAGACATCACGTCCCATAAGCTTATACCTAATGTCTCTCCTCATAATAATATTGCCAGAAAAAAGGTCCACGAAAGTTAGAGAAAATGCTGTGAAAAGCGTTGGAAAAGAATTTGTCAGAAAATTTGCTGAAGGTACCACGTAGCCCTTAGTACATTTTTGACAACTTTTCTACTTAGCTCCTATCATTTTTCAGGTTGTGTGTGAGGTTGTAACTTTTGACAATTTGACAGATTAACTAATACTGGGTTGTCAAGAAATTGCTTACTTTTCTGTCACTTCTTTGGCTCTTTCCAGTCCGGTTTGCTTGAAGCCTAGTAAAGCCTAAAAGAACTTACACAACCGTTATTTATGCCGTTTTAGCCCATATTCGTGTAGTTCGTTGACTCCTTGTTGATGTCAAAGCAGTTAGGATTAAATTTAATGTCATGGTTTTGATTTTCTACCATTGTAATAAATTAAAATTTAAATTTAAAATATTCAACTAGAACGACTGTATTATCTCATGTTTTTTCTACCTTTCTAGCAGGGTGAGTTTCAGTCAGTCAGAAAAAATGGCTTACATCCTTTGCTTACAACTTTAGCTTATATATACTGAAATAACGAAAAACTGAATCGAAAAACCGATTTTAGGGCCGTGCTCTGCGACCCTGGAAAGCACTGCATGCAACTTTTTAGCAAAATCGAAAACTACATTTTTCGGTTTCGGTATTTCACGAAACGAAGAAATGGGATTTCGCAAAATCATAAAATTTTGCGATAATTGTAGTCAGTGTGGTCGAAATTCGAAAACATATATATCCATGCCAAATCTCAGCTCATTTGGTAAAGATCTGCTGTATCTGAGCATGGGAGGTTTTCCTGAAAAGATCCAAATTGGCTCTCTTGCCGGGAATCGAACCAGGCATCTTCCGAGCAGCAGACGAAAATGCTAACCATTACGCCATAGAGCGTTGAAGGAAAAATTTGCTGATCAAATTTGATGGGAAACTAAACTTTTGACTGCTTACTGGCTGCAATTTTTTGGAACAGAAATTCTATTTTAAAAATATAAAGTATTTGTTTGAATTCTCTTGTGGTAAACTGGTAAAGTTTAGGGTTCAGTATTTTCGGTTTCAAAATTTGAGCTTCGACAGGCTAGAATTATTAGCTTTTCAAGCCGAGATTTGACCTTCAGATTAGAAAATTTGAAAATTAAAATTTACTCTCCTAAAATTTATGTTTGGTCAACAAAGACTGCTCTAATTTTGAGTGACCAAATTCCCTTTCCAAAATGACCATGACTTTGCATTATATAAAATTATATTGCCATATAATGTCATATAAGCAAATATATGGATATATAAATCTGAAACTGTAATTATTTCCGTCAACTGTCACTCAAATCATTTTTACTGTCAGAAAATTTCACTATCACAAATTTTGACTCACGGAGGTATTGTCATTTTGCATTGTTACGAAACTCAATTTTCACTCAATTACGCCAGTAATAGGGAAAAGTCATACTTAATTGTGCGAATTTTCACAATGTTTTGACACATTTTTGCACTTTTTCTACGTCTTTGACACATTTTTGCACCTTTTTCAACGTCAAATTTCATTAAGTTTTCCTATCAATGAAACAGGTAGGTTTATATGACATTTCAAGACATTTTAAGAACCTTTTCGAAACGAACATTAGATAGGCACCAGAGTTAATTTTCTTAACCTTCTTTTGTATTAATCCTTTATTGATTGGGTACTTTAATTCTGGTAAATTTATTAAATATTTTTCCAAAATTAGCAAATTTAGAAAATTATTTTAAGGCATCTGCACTTATTTTCTTGAAAAAGTTTGCCTGAGGTAGGGATCGAACTCACAACCATGCGGTTCCGTATACCTACTCTCTACCGATTGAGCCACCCAAGCACCATCGAATCAACCTTCAAGTCCTCCCTAAATATCAATTTTTGGTTAAATTCCCCAACATTTCTAACTTTCTTTGACTCATAAGTTGGTGATGTTGTCCTGTACTGATCCGTAACCAAGATTTAAATAAATTTAAAATTTAAAGAATATTTCAAAAACTTAAAACTGAAATTATTATGGGAGTCGAAGGTAATGTTAGGAAATGCATCAAAATTAACTGTGATTAGAGCTTGTGGACTTAGCAAGCTGTAAATATGTAACCTTTTTTAGATTCATAGCAGGGCTATGAGTCAAAATTTACGCAGGAATTAGTTTCAAAATTTGCATTTTTATAAATTAGTGGTTTATTTAGCAATTACGAAGCACAACGAAAGACTGGACCACTAAAACTTCGACAAACGTTAGTTTTATGGCAACAAAAATTAATACATACCAACTTTCAATAGGATAAGTGCCTAAGCCTGATATCAGGTTACCTTCAGCCCCAATCAAATAATTTGAAGAGCAAAAAGAATTGAAAATTTGTTAGGACCCCCCCCTTTAGTCAGTTGTTGAAAAGTTTTTCAGCTGCAGGGTATTAAAGTGTTAACACGATTTGTGTAGATGATTAATTGCCTACATTAAACGGCAAGGTCCTTACTTTTGACTGGAAAGTTGAAGACTTTGAAAAATGTTGATGTTTGTTCTACGTTTCTTCTATGGAATTCGTAAATCCATGGGTAATTTTAGGTTGCTAGTTTTAATTTATTTCATTTTTGTTTTTATTTTTGGTATTTCAAAATATACAAGTTTGTGCTAACTTCTAGGTTTCACTCTAAATTATCTTTGCTAGTTTTAAGTCAAATTTATTAAGGATACCGATAAAAGCATTCATAACGACATAAACATTTGTACCAAAAGAATTGTTTATGTTGTGTATTAATTATTTTGTTATAGCGATAGGCGATTTGCTGATGGGTTTCCAGATTATTACAGGATTTTCCAAGTTTGGGAACGGTTAAGCAAAAGTTTTTGTTAGTGTTAGGGGCTAGAACTGGTTCGCGTCAGTCATGGGGCTTTATTTATGAGTCCAGTTTAGAGCCAAGTCTGGTCCGGGTTTTACCCACCCAGTCCGGGTTCGGGTTTTACCGTCCCAGTCTATGGTGAGTCCGGGTTTCATTTACCCGGTCCAGGCCCAGGTCCGGGTCCGTGTTTTACCAAGCCCCTACGTTTTCTTGGAGGAGGAGATTACCTTCCAACAACCAACAACCAAATTGCGGAAAACCTCTGGGCCGGTTGGGGGAGAGAACAACATGAAGGTTAGTGAGGAGCACGGGCGCCGGATTCTTACGACCCAGGTCCGCTTCAAAGTGTTGCCCGGCCCTGGCCGACTCGCCTGACAAAATGTTTCGCCTTTAACCGATCTGCAAACCGACAAAATTCGGCCCGGCCCGCCAAAAGGAAATTTCCAAAATTTCACTAACAATATTATTTCAAAGACTTTATTACAATATGGAAACGCTAAAACTAGGTGTACAACTACAAAATGTTCAAATTTACTGTAAAATAGCCAGAATTAATAAATTTTTGGGTATATACTTTTTACTTTTAGTGGTTTCAACACATTTACTAAGAGTCGATTTGTCCCGTTTCGGCCCGTTTCGACCCGCAGTTATAGATTTCTCGGCCCGGCCCGGCCCAGCCTGCTAACTAATAGATCGAAAGTTTTTATCTCCCAAATAATCGAAAATTGGAAAATTCGACTCGCTTTCTTCAAAAACGCACATAGGATCAGCCCCCCTGAAGCGAGATCGTAGAATCCTAGCGGCTTACTCTTCTTAATTATAATATCAACTTGCACTTTTGCTATACCAGAAAGGAAATTCATGTTTAATATTGTAAGAACGATATTTCAATTACGAATATTACAACTTGACAAGTTTGGAACTTGTAAGTAGTAGTGAGTTTGTAGTAGTAATAGTTTTCTAAAATATATATTCTGATTATTATATTGTTGTAGCAGTTTTTGACTGGAATCTATAGTTGCATACCTAAATCCGAAACATTGAATGCTTTCGAGCAAGAATGGAAAATGAAAACAATTTTAAAAACTATCTGCTTTAGTTTTGCCCTAAGCTTTCGAGTTCCCAGTCTGGCTAATTTCTAGATGTCAAAATCTCAGCTCACCAACTCCCAACTTTGACTTAAACAGTGGACAAATTGGCATCCCATATGTAGCTGACATATTTTGTCACAATTAAGATTTTAATATTTTCTGGAGGAGGGGGGTCATAGGTTAAAAGTTTTCTAAGTAATTTTCCGAAAAATTTTTAATTCAATTTTATTAACTAGTCGATAGGTGAAAATACAAAACGGGGGGGGGGGGTAGTAATTTTAAATTGCTCCTCAGAAGGGGTAAGATTTGCTTTACGGAGCTGGCTGGTCACATTTTGTAGGGTACAATTATTTTCTGCACCATTGAACTGTGACTAAAATCTTCCCTTAACCGTAACAGACTTAAATCTCCTATCTGCCTTTAATTGTTTCCTTGAAATGAATTTAGTCTGTGTGGTCTCAGGATTTTGTTTATCTTAATGCTGACTAAATATTTAAGCCTTTGATGCGTTAATTTTAGTAAATAATTCTGACCTATAGGTTGAGCCAATAGCCTCAAAATAGCAACCAGAAGAAAGCTTTGAACGTTATATTTAGCAGTAACTTATTAAGATTTTACTTATAAATTGTCTAATTTTTTGGGGAAGTACATAAGGTTAAATTCCGTGAACATGACGAAAATACGTACATAGTACGAAGTATTTCTTTTTATTTTTTATTTATTTATATTTTTATTTTTCATTTTCTTTATTTTTATTTTTTTGAACTGCATTTTCGTTCAACGAATTGAAGAAGTTAAGCTTAACTCAATCTTTTTCGGACACAGGGTTAAAAGAGTTAAACTCTTCATTTTGTTACCTCACCAAACCCGAGTTTTTCGGTTTTTCTCTTTGGATGCCACCATAATTAAGGCAAATTTTTGATATACTACTACCCGTTTTGTTCTGGATGGACGAAAACAGGACGTTTAACCGAAAAAAGAACAATCCTTTGATATTTAGTTTCCAAAACGCATTGCTATTTTCATTGACAAGCAACAGCAAAATCACAAACTTTAGAAACGGTTTTCATTATTGATAAAATATTTGCAGGAGCATTAAAACGCCAAGTTTTCTGCTGAAACCGAAGTTTGCTGCGTTTTTGCCAGAAAGACGTAAAAGTTTTAAGATGCTGAGGTCCTTTCAGTTTCAAACTTTTGCAGAAAATGACTTAAAAGATTTTATGAGGACTTAAAAACTTTCAGGCAACGACCAATCTTTGTGGGTTTTTTGGTGCCCTGTGTCTTACTTTTCGACTCAATCATAGAGAAAGGTGCGTCACTCAAACCTAAGCTTTAAGGTTTGGTCATTGCATTTGCCCTGCTATTCGGACAGAGATTGCAATGTTGTCGCAAACTCTGCAATTTCTTGATACAGAGTCGGGCCAAGCCCAGCTAACCTTTAGAGTTTATGGCTGGTTTTGGGTTGCAGTATTTGGGTCCCCTCTTTTGGTCAAAACTGGACCTTAACCTTGTTTGCATACCTCCGTAATCGGGTTTTTGTTCAAAAACAGGTTGTTAATGCCTCAAAAACTGTAAGGAACTTGCTGTATCTACGAATTCACGAAGTTAATGTGCTTTTATCTCCCCTTGCGGAATTGTGGCGTGGTGTAATGGTTAGCATTCTTGTTTGCAGAACGGAAGGAACCTGGTTCGGATCCCGACGAAGTCAACTTTTCATGCAAAACTAAAGAAGTTCAAATGTCCATTTACAAAGTAAAACTTCTACTCATCATTCCTTTCAAATTTCAGTCGTTCACATTCCATAAATCTGAAATCGAAATCGAAAATCGAAAATAAATCTGAAATCGAAAAAGAAGCTGAAAAACGTTAATTTAAACTCGGAATCGATCCGCGTTTCCCCAGTTTGCGAACTCCGCTAGAAAACCACAGCACCATTCCAAGCCCCAGTTTTCACTAGAGAAGCTTTGAATGGGTGGATTTTCTCCAGAGCTCTAATTGAGTTAAAGCCAGCCCTTTCTAATCTTCCTAATTCAGTCCGCTTTATGATAACGCTTAATTTGAGTCGTCCCCCATTCAAAGGGAAACCTTTATGCTAAATCCGGTTCAAGCCCGGCTCTTTGGGGGAAGTCACGCAAGCAACTCGTAAACATAAAAGGTAGAATACACCTATTTTTAGACCACCCAGGAACAGTTTTACTCCAAAAATTGAGGTTCGGGTTCATTGATTTGGTCTTGCTTTCAGTTTTCTTTTAAAGCTTGAGATATACACAAACTTGTATGTCTTTGGTAGGTATTGCTTAATTCGTATGGGATTGTTTCTCTATTTGGAAACTTGATATAAAGTGATATAAAGTACAACTTGACAGAAAAATCTTTTCTTTCGAATCCTTGTACGTTAATCCGTTCGCGTGGAAATATTTGGTTCAACTTAGCTACAAATTAAATTAGGTTTGACACAAAAATTTAACCCAATCCGAATTTCAATCTTACTGTTCTTTGGGAAGTTAATATAATCTCTGTGATAGTATTTTTTCAGTCAAGCATTTTTCACAGGGATAGGTTCTTGTTAAGTCTTGTCGTTTAATTAGTTCATTCTGAGCTTGACAGCATTAGAGGCTTCGTGTCGCCTTTGGAGTGGCACAATTTAACTTTCTCCCTTCTTTTCCAAAGAAAATAGGAAAGGTAGACCTTAAAATTATGCTTCTTAACAACTCAGATGAATATTTTTCACACCGCAGAAGTAAATATGAATATTTTTCAGGCCGCCTCTGTTTTTTTCTCCGACAAAAAGTTAGGACAAGCTTTTTAGGTTAGAGCTTTCTGCCTCTGTGTCATTTTTCGGAATTCGGGTTTCGAATTTCTGGGAATTTCAACATCTTTGGGATCTCTTTTCAGGAAAACTGAGTTTATGCCTATGGTGATTCCTTTTCAACGGAGCTAAGCTTATGTCTGAAAGAGTTGGAAGGAGTTAAGGAAATTAATTTTAATATTATTCCGTCCTGAAATTTCAAATTATGATTTATTTTCGCAAAAAGATGTCCTCAACATATTGCAAAGCTTCCAGTTGCAAAAATCTGCTCTCAGTCCGAAACACAAAGTCTTTATTACTAGGCTTAGCACGCTTCAGAAAATAGAAAGTATATATTTGGTATTCAAAAATTTTAATTTGAATGAAGTCTCCCTATTTTCAACATCAAAATTTAAGGATTAAAACATTTGTTTGCAACATTTTGGATAAAATCTAGGACAAACTATTTAGTTGATAATCTTAAAAGCTGAAACTCCTAGTCGACGAGTTAACATAAATCTTGCTGTTTAAACTAGTTTTATTGGGAGTAAAAACTGGCCCTCCCCCTTTGTTCGAATTCGAAAGAGTTGACATTTAATTTTCTGTCTAAATTTGACTCAAACCACCGCTATTTACTTTTTGAAAATTCTGTAGTTTTTTCAGGATAAGTTGTAGTTTTCCAGGATTTCTTGGTTACCGTTAATCTGCCATAATCTGCCTTTATCTTCAGCTAAAGCGTAGAGTTATTCCGTTTTACTTTCCACCAATATCGAATTGAAAAGGAAAACTTCTTTAAATTATTATTCATTTTCTCAGTTTCTTTTTGCTTATATTTATTTTCCAGAAGAAAAAAAATAGCATATCTGAAAAATCTCATTTCAATACTTGTAACAGTATATATCTCAATATTTTCGGATGTCCAGTAGAATTATGCAACTTTTCATTTCTGGAAAATTGGAACAGACTTGTGTGGTCACTCTAAATGTCCACCTTTAGGAGCCAACTTAACTTTATGCTAAAGCCAAGGTCCAAGCTTTCATATCTTATTCATGAGGGGTACTTTCGCCTTGATGTGTTGCTTTTAATTGGTAGTTTACTTCAGATTAGAGTCCAGTAGAACCCCCCCGCCCCGGTTTGTGATTTTCTGACCCCCATTTTACCATTTACCAAATTATGGTCGGATTTCTGCTTTACCGAGCCAAGCCAGGAACGTTCAAACTAATTGAGTTATTCCTTTGTAATGAAATCTGGCTAATCATTTCTAAGGCCTCGTTTGCTGAATTACTGCTCTATCTCCCCATCTACTCTTACTGACTTGGTGCTCGGTCGGTGCTGCTTTGTGCTTTGTGCTTTCTAATAAGTTGGTAATTTATAGGTTTGTCTGAATACTTTTTTGAAGATTTGGAATTGGAAAACTGGAAAAATCTTCGAATTTTCTTTCCTTAACAAATCAGGTTTTTATGTCAGTTTTGCGAAACCGTTTTGATGCTCATAAAAGTCTACAAACGGTATTCTTCTGCGTTGTTTGCAGAAGTTTAACACTTTTTTGCGACAACAATCCTGTTTTGTCAGTTTTGTGCAAACTTGCAATGCAAACTGTTTGGGGCCCCGTTTTTATGACAGCATTAAATCATAACCGTGTCCAGAAAAGTTGCATCTACACCATTCATAAAATAAAAATTTATTTTATCACTTGTCTACAGGTTTAGCTTTTACGGATCAATTTAAATTTCTACTACAAGATTTCATAATTTTCTTATTAATTAAGAGTAAGCCACTGATATGCTCCAACAATTCTTCGGAAGCTTTCAGTAGCTCAGTTGGCAGAGCGTTGGAGCGTTGATCCGAACATAGCGGGTTCGATTCCCGCCTGCAGCCTAAGTTTTTTGTATATCGATAAGATTAAGATCGATTATTAAGCTTTAAGTAGTAGTGATTAGCATTTTATACAACAAAATGACAAGTCCTTTTTCTTTTTTTACATTAGCATAGGATTTATTGCGATAAACCGTATGAATTCTGATAATTTTCTTTAAATTAGCCATCGTTAGTGTAGTCCTGGAATATGGTTTTGTTCGATGAAATTTAGTTTTCGTTGCTCAGCCGAAGGCTATTGAACATGTAGAAAAGCCAAGTGTCGGTTCCGCAGGCCAAAATGCCCACACAGACTCCTGTTACCTTCCCACCGCAGTGGTACCCATTTACCGACCAGTTAAGGATGGGTTAGATTGTGAAATGTTTTTGAAAATTAAGTGATTTTAGATATTTTCTTTTAGAAATACGTGGTTTCCTATTTTCATTTCCATGAAACTTCAGCATCAATCTTTCAGTTTCACATGTAATTAGGTGGCAATTTTTGCACATTTTACCACAATAATGGATTGTGTTTCTGATTTTCTGTGACAATCAAACACCGGTTTCTGGCTGGGAGGACAGTTGAAAAGGCTGTTAGGCTTAAGTGAAGCGTGCAAATTCGAAGGTTCTACACAAATTACGTAGTCACAATTCTGAATTTTCTATAGGAAGCAACTTCCAAATTTAGAAGTTTTGGAGATGGAAAATTTTGAAAATTTTCACGTTTTAATGCATCTCACGAAAGGAAGGAAACGTAAATATTGCAGTAACTAACCAGAGTTAACAATAAGGATTTAACGCGCACTCATAACTTTTTCACACAAAAGTTTACAGATACTTAACAGTGGTCCTTTCATGGAACAACTTGGCAGAAATTGAGTAATTTCGAATGAGTCTCTGCATTATTCTATGAGAATTTTATTATGTAATCAGGGTTACAACTAAAGTAAACAGGACATGTGCTAGAGTTAACATCAACTTAGCCGGGTTGCAGAAGTGTTACGCAAAAGTGCATTACGATTTTGACAATTATTTGTTTATTATTAAAAGGAGGGACAAGTTTAAACTTTATAATTTGGTTCAAGATCAGGTTTTGGGTAACCAGATAGGGTACACTGGTATGGCCGAGTGGTCTAAGGCACTTGGCTTCCGATCTGCAAGTGGGTGGTGCGAATCCCGGCGAACAATAAACTTTTTCTACAAAGTTTGACCTTGCGGCAATACTTTCTCAGCTCCAGCAAAACGCAGCTAGCTACATATCCATCCTTAACTGGTCGGTAAATGAGTACCATTGCAACGGTGTGGAAGGTAACAGGAGTCGGAATAGCTCAAGGAATTAATCTTTTATTCACCTGTCATTAGGAAATCTTTACCATTTCCCAAAGATGTCGGCCCATCAAATTGGTTTAAAAGTTGTAGATTGAGTCAGTGACTGACTGTCGAGTCGAGCCGAGTCAAAATTCACGGGCGATACTTTGAAATTTTGTTTTTGCTTTTTTCTTTTTTGAATTTTTCCAACTTTTCTGGCACTTGGTGGTGGTGGAACTTTCTTTAATAAGCTTAAAATAACCTTCCGTCAGCTTATCATTTGATTTTTACTCAACAGTTGTTTTAGCTCATTTTTTCGAGCCTATGGACCTAAATTTGAATCTATTCACGCTATTAGTTTACCTAATAACATAACATTAGTATTATATAATACGACATAGCACGTTCCATAATCTTCACGAATTACATTTATGACTAAGCAAAACTGAAGTACTAATGTCCCACATTTCCCAAATGATTTACAATCTGGTAGTAGCTTCTCGCTCGGAGAAATCTTATGTAACTAAAGGCAAGGCAGGGGTCTGCTTTCATTAATCAAATTGTATTAGGCCTAAACCCTAAATATATATTTAGGTCCAGCCAACAACACTTGTTTGAAAAATTAAGCCGGACACCCGTTAGTGGCTACGAAGGAAACCCAGTCCGAAAATGCTGCATCCTGCCTTAGCAGCACAGCTGCTAAAAGTGTAGCACCGATTTTTCAAATTTTCACTCAAAACCCTATACCATCAAAATGTTCCCACCAATCCTCCCCATACTTGCTGTAAGTGATACTTTTAGCCGGGCTACTACTAAACGCTTTGGAAATTGCAAAATGTTTGCAGTTTTGCAATAATTTTGCCACTTGATTGTGCTTTTGTTATGTTTGGCGCTATTACCGGCTAGTTAGTGTATTCCCTCGACGAAAGTTTCCAGGACATTTAGTAGCACTAACTCGGTTTTAAGCACTATAGTTAGCGTTTGGTTGGCTTGAAACATAATCGAAAGCAGCACTAATTGTATTTCTCAAAAAGTTTATTTCACGGTTGTTGTATGTAGGTAAGTATTTTTGAATTACAGACATACCTGAACGGCAGGTCAAATTTCACTGACCCTTGTGGAAGCGAATTTGGGTACCCCTTGTGAGAGCTATTTTTCTTAAGCGTACTTTTGAAAGCGATTTTTAAGCTTTTTTAACGGTTTTTAACGAAAAACAGCGATTTTTTAGCTAAAACATCGTTTTTCGGACGTTTTTTAGCGAAAAATAGTAACTTTTAATGAAAAATTCCGGCGTAGCCGGAAAATTTTGCGAAATTTTAGTCGTAAAACCTATTTGTTGGGCAATTTTCTTACCCCTTGTGGCCAATTTTCTTACCCCTTGTGAGAGCAATTTCGAGACCCCTTGTGGGCGACTTCGTGGAGGGGGGGGAAATTTCCCCCCCCTTTCCCCCCCCTTGTCCACCTGTGATTACAGATCTTCTTAACCAGACATGTGCAGGAAGGGAATTTCTGGGGAGGGGGGGTGACCCGGTTGCTGAAGGCCGCCGGAAAACTGGATTTTTCCGGTTTTTGCCCAAAAAACCGGAAAAAATCTGGATTCTGGGTGGATGAGGGATCCCTCGGGGGGATGAGGTCCAGGTCTGAGGGGGGGTGTGAAAACCCCCCACCCCGACCAAGCACACGTATGTTCTTAACACAGTCCTCGAAATTATGTGTTACTTAATAAATTTGTGCAAATAATAAAAATGGAAATGCAATTATTCACAAGTTTTAAATTCTTTGATACTAACTAAACCAGTAAAGCAATATTAAACTAGTCTATCGGGTTAGCTAGCGCCTCGGCTTGTTAGCTAGCTAGCCAGCCAGGATAGCTGGGAACTCGGAGAGGGGAATTCCTTGTCGCTAAATTTATTTCAATCATTTATCAGAAACATGCAGATCTTCTCTCCCCTCTGAAATGAGTCTAACTTTAGTCAGGGGAGAGGGCTTAAGATCAAGGCTTTTGGTGAGATAATGACGCCTTGTGACCAGCGGTCACTCTTAGAAGCGGCTTTTGGTCACTCATATATCTTCTGTGAAGCTAATGATGTTAGCTTATTCCTTCTACTTCTTCTTCTTTAGCTTCTGCTTAAGCTTAAGCTAAGATCTGCTTGGGCTATATACCTTTAAGTGCTACCTTCCTGTATTTAGCTATGCATTGTATTATGTATATTCATTTATTTCATTTCATTTATTTCACTTATTTTATTTATTTATTGTATTTATTTACTTCTTTATTTATTTATTTATTTATTTATTTAATTATTTGTTTATCTGCTGGAAGTTAGCGAAAAAAGTGTCCAAGGCGGGGTGTGAACCTCCGACTTTAAAGTTGCAAGGCAGACGCTGTAATTACTGAGCTATAGGAGTGGTGCTTCTAAGGAGCTTGACTTTCTTTCTGGCTTTTTGGACGAAAGCGTCGATTTTTCCTCATTTAAATAATATGTAGGGAATTCGAAATTTGAAAATCCGAAATCAAAGCAGCATTCGGTTTTTACTCTAACTACTGAAAAAAATTGGAAAATTTAATATTTATATATATATATATATATATATATATATATATATATATATATATATATATATATATATATATATATATATATATATTATAATTTCGCATATTTAAGTGCTTCGTAATTTTACACGTTTTTGTTTTATTATGCTATTAATCTGTTTCTACTAATATATTTTGTCTAACTAATCTTCAGGTGTTTTCATATTGGAAATGGTTTATTGCACAACCAAGTCTGAAAAACTATTTTGGTTTGTTGGTGAAATGTTTTCAATGAAAACTCAGGTTTTTAAATGCTGTTTAATTTCTCCAAAACACCCTTTATGACGCCAAAAATTACTTCAAAACTTCAGGAAATATTAGAAAGAATTGAAATTGAAGTTAGCAAATTGTAGCCCGCAAGAATATTCTCTTGCGGTAAAAGAAGCTGCATACAGGTGGGCGCGAAACTTCCAGATTTCCAGAACTTTTTACCTCATAAATCTTTTTCGTCAAACGTTTCCTAGCAACCTGAGTTTTCAGTTTTAGTCAGTCAAAAGTTATACGTTAACTTTTTGCCCTCGGAATGTCTTTGAGAGGGCGAAAAAGCATTAATTTCGCCTTCAGTCCTCCGGTTTTTCCCTGGCGTCAATTTATTGCTGTTGCTAATTTTGCCGATTCTGGCTTGACAGCTGAAACTTTGCAACTATTTCCTAATTTTCAAACCTTGAAAGAAATTGCTGCTTCCTAAATGTTTCTTAGGAATCGAAATTTGAGTTGCTTTTACCTCTGGCTTCATTTAGCTTTATGACTAAAATGGTTTTCTTGTTTCGAAATTTCTTTTCTTACAAGTAAAACGGTCAAACGTAAACGATTTTTGTGGATTTGACCATCAAACCACTGAAGCTAAACCGACTAAATCTGATAAACCTGAGACAGAAAACGGACTACATTATTTTCACAATTCCTGTGGTAAACTTCAACACTGAATTATTTCTTGAGTGAACACGAAAACAATAAATAAAATGAAAACCCTGTTTTTGTCTTTTTTGAACAACTTTTCTGAATCTTAAAATTAACATTAATCTGTTAGTTGCCTCAATTCTAAATTAGTTCAAACTTAGAAATTAATTAATAATTAGAACACAGACCATGTTACCTAATAAGTCTAGGAGTTTTTCTTGACCAACTTATTTATAGTTTTTGGGAAAAATTAGAAATTTCGTCAAAATCAAACGACACCTACTAGAAGAAGCTTAATATTCTTATCTATTCTTATTTATTTCTTATTAATAGAACCCATCCGGTTATGAAAGCCTAAATTATTGTTTTATTTTTCTTTTTAATTTCCAATTTCCACACAACATTTCGCCTGGTAAGAACTCCTTTCTTCTATAGAACGCGGTC
Source organism: Trissonchulus latispiculum (assembly GCA_030248195.1). Lineage (NCBI taxonomy): Eukaryota > Metazoa > Nematoda > Enoplea > Enoplida > Ironidae > Trissonchulus > Trissonchulus latispiculum. The sequence continues at coordinate 16,801 of JASAND010023956.1, forward strand.
TTCATTATGTAGATTTCATTCAACCACACGAAAAGGGGGGGTAGGATATGTCTTTTAGTGATAACCTTCAAAACATTAATTCATTAGACACGGCTAATTTTCTGGATGGCCTTAGCTTGTTCAGGCAAGCTGTCTTTTAAGCTTAACCTTAAAGGCTTACTATACTTCTTATGCAAGCACAGGGCACATGTAGCCAATTTTCCGTGGCTAAGTAATTTGATACCAGGCTTAACACATTAACCCTTAATAGTGGTAGTCCTCAAAAATGGTCAATTGGGAGGGGGTAATGTTTAAAACATCAAATTTTTACTTGCTACATCTAGCGATTTTAAAATATATAGCTTAAAATCATGTAAGTTTATTCAAATGTATAATTATTAAATATTTATTTAAATTTATTATAAATATTTGTACCAATTGAATGCTAGAAAAAAGTTGTTTTGTGTTTTAATGCTTACTAAATTTATTTATGATAATAATATACCAATAAGTTTTTCATACGTCTTCGCCGTTTATCACTAGTATAAAAATAAAATTTTTGATTTTGATAATAATTTAACCATACGGTATCTTGAGTGCGGACCAGCCCCCCGGATTTGGGGATTTCAATTTGCCCTTTAGTGCTTCCATGCCTTGTAATATCCGCTTATCTGGAATTTTAGGAGGAAGGATAATATTAAAATGAGATTTTCCGTGTCACAGATAATTGTTCATGACATCTGAAATCAGACCTGGAAGGCAAAATGAGTAACATATGGATTTTGATGGGGGGAGGACCACCATAAAGAGTGTCTCACTCTCTAGTCCTGGCTCATTGAATAATATCCGCTTCTCGTTCCTTAGATTGAAATTTGAGACTCTCTCTGCGGTGTTGCGGACATTTTGAAAGTAGCCATTTTGAAATTGATACAAGCTGGCTAACGGATTTTTCGACAAATCTGACGAGTTTAACTCTACAAAGGTGTCACACTCTAATCCTGGCTCATTGAATAATATCCGCTTCTTGTTCCTTAGATTGAAATTTGAGACTTGAAATTTGTTGTAGACATTTTGAGAGTAGCCATTCTGAAATTGATACACGTTGGCTAACGGATTTTTTGACAAATCTGACGAGTTTAACTTACAAAGTTGGCACACTCTAATCCTGGGTCATTGAATAATATCTGCTTCTTGTTCCTTAGATTGAAATTTGTTGTAGACATTTTGAGAGTTGCCATTTTGAAATTGATACAAGCTGGCTAACGGATTTTTCGACAAATCTGACGAGTTTAACTTACAAAGGTGCCACACGCTTATCCTGGGTCATTGAATAATATCTGCATCTTGTTCCTTAGATTGAAATTTGTTGTAGACATTTTGAGAGTTGCCATTTTGAAATTGATACAAGCTGGCTAACGGATTTTTCGACAAATCTGACGAGTTTAACTTACAAAAGTGTCACACTCTTATCCTGGGTCATTAAACAATATCCTCTTGTCGTTCCTTAGATTGTAATTTGAAACTCACCCTACGGTGTTGTAGACATTTTGAGAGTAGCCATTTTGAAATTGATACACGTTAGCTCACGGTTTTGAAGAATTGCACTTGCATAAGGTGACACACTGTTATCTTGACGGCTCATTATTACTTAATTCTTAATTTGCACTGAACGTTGAAGCTTTTAGGTGTAGACATTTTGAAATTACTAGTTTTCTGAAACTTTTCTGTCAGTTTTACATTTTTATTCTTTAATTTTGAATTTCGATTAAACTGAACATTTGAAAATCAGTTGCGATTTAGAATACGAATCAAAAGGCAGAATTTTCTGAAAACTGAAAGCCACATTGAATCCTCCTTTTGTCCTCACCGTTGCTGAGAACCCTTTGTTGTGTGTGCCATTTATCGTGATAAATTGTCATTTTCTTGAATGAATAATTAATTTCTTAATTCATTCATAAAATTATTACAGATGACTTTAAGAGGTCGTTATGGGGTCAGACCTTATAATACAATGGGGGGGGCTCTTTTGCTGTTAAAGTAACAAAGAAAGACTACTCTTTACATGCTCTTAACTTGTAATTGTAATTGTTAAATTATCTTTTATATATAGGTAAATTCTATTAGTTTCGATTAGTCTAAATTAAGTGTTTCAAATTTGGAATCGTCAGCTGTGTCTGTTTATGGGATAATTGGCCATTTTTAGCACATGTTACGCAATTTTTCAAACAAAATTTGATACACGGGTCTTTGTTGAAAGAATCGGCGGTTTGCAGTATTTCATAATCAGGTTTCATAAACAATCCTACGCGTTGATTTGATTGCACAGATCTGGTTATGTAATAAACGTTAGGTTTCGCTTTTTTAAAACAGGAGTAGGATAAACATTACATAACCAAAATCCGATTGGGGAAATCTTAGTTTTCAAAATTTACGAAATTTCATGATTTCTGCGAATATCTTCTAAGTCCTGAATTCAAATTTTATGTGCTATGCAGAATTTTTAAGGTTTTTGACTTCTTAATTATTGATTTTATTTGGGTAACATAATTTTTTTCGCAAAATCAAAGTGTTAATGCGCACTACCTGTTTTGAATAGTGTATTAAAATTGTATTCTATAACTAAATTTGGAATGCAAACAAACTGCAAAGGTTGATAAATTTAGAAAATCTGAAAAGATT